>JALPSE010000386.1:0-11832 GCA_030558545.1 Bipolaris gigantea | reverse complement strand
TATATATATATATATATATATTAATAAAAGAAGATTCTTAACTATCCTTTATTAATGATAAATCTGAAAATCTAGAATTATATTATTAGTTTTAGATAGTTATACTATCTCCAGTTAAAGCTGTTTATAGCTTAGAATGCAATTATATAGCCTATTTGATATCTACTAATATATAATTCTATTCTATCCATTGTTATATAGTTAAAATAATAACTCTTGTATTCAAACAGAGAATAGGATATTTAGCATAAAGACGTACTTTTAGAAAAGAATAAACACGAAAAGTAGACTAGCTTATAATAAGAACTAATTCAGTATATCTATAGTCTTATCTATCTGTTTAAACTAAATCTCCTTTTACAACTATTACTTTCTAACCTAAAGTCCTTTTAGACTTTAGCGCTGAAACTAACTTTACTTTATATTATTGTTATTCCTGCTAATACTTTGTATTATACTATATAATAAAAGAAAATAATTTCTTTATAACTAATATCTATAGAATAGACTATATCTGGAAAGAGAAGTTTAAGTAAGATAATTCTAATAACACCAAACTTATATAGAATTAACTTCTCTCTAATTATAGTAGATACTTGAATATCTTAATTAAAATAGCTACTAAGTAGCGATCTAGATATAACTAATATAACTATAATCATAATTTTATAGATGGTCTTCTAAATTATTTAAGTCCTCTCTTTAAATAGAGTTTTAAAGAGTATTAAGGTATAAGATCTTTAATAATACAAAATCTGGAGAAAAAGTATATTAATATACGTTACTATGTACTCTAGTAATATATTTTGTATATCAAAAAGCTTGATAGAGACCTTAATATTGTTAGCAACTATTATAAGCTAAATATTATAACCTATAAGAATATTTATCTAACATTATAAATAGATAAACTACTAACCTATATGTCTGAAGCTAGGTTTATTATAGATCTAGATGTTGATATAGTGTTTGATAAGATATAGATAGATTCTACCTCTAAGAGGTATACTATATTCTATACGCGCTTTACAATATATAAGTAAAGAATGTTACAGTATACATTATATAACAGTCTAGCTACGTATTACAAGTATATAAATAGTATAGTAATTAATTACGTAGAGAACTTATATATAGTATATCTAGATAATATTTCAGTACATTCTAAGTCTCTTCTGAATTATATCTATTAAGTCTTTAAAGTGCTAGACTAGCTATAAGCTACTAGACTAATAGCTAAAACTATCAAGAGTAAATTCTATATTACTTGTATAAAAAATGAGCTATTACTATTCTTCTAATGGTTTAAAGGTTAATGTTGATAGGATAGAAGTTTTAAAAGACTGGAAACTGTCTACTACTATTGCTAGTATAAATTTATCTTTAGGCTTTCTAAGCTTCCATTTATGATTTATTTTTTTAATACTTACAAATTACTAAACTACTTCTAGTATCATAGAGTCCTTCTTATCTCCTGCTAGAGAATTTAGATTATAGTTAAGCTTTTAAGAAGTAAAAATTAGCTCTCCTCTTAACTTCTACTCCTTATTATTACTAACTAGAGTATAATACTAAGGTAGAGACTAATACCGCTAATAGTATCATTATAAGTATACAACTATAAAAGAAATTCAATGACAATTAGTACTCTATAGCGTTTTATAGTTAGGCTTCAACTAATTTAGAGATAAACTATAAGATATAGAATACAAACCTATTTACTCTCCTTATATCTTTTAGTGAATAGTAACTTAAGTTATTCTCTACTTAATATAGAAACAAATTATACTCTGATTATAAGTCTTTAGCGTACTTCATATATACGAAGGTTTTGAATACTAAAAAAGCTAAGTAGGCTAAGGAGTTAGCTCTTCTTCATTTTATTATTTAATATACTTCTAGAAAGAGTAATATGAATATAGATATCTTTACTTTATAGGAGTAAGATATAGAGAATCTTAAAATAGTCTAAGCCAATAATATATTTTGGATTCTCTTAAGACCATACTAACTAGATAAATAGATTAACTCTAATTTAGCTTAAGTCTATATAGTCTAACTATAAACTTTGCTTCAATCTATTTCAGTAGTTAAAGCTACCTTAGAGCTAAAATCTCTAGACATACTTAAACTTATCAAAGTAATCTTATTACTTGACTACTGCTTATTTACAAATGACAGAACTACTCTACTAGGAAAGTTCTAACTTAAGAGTAATCTACTTCTATTTAAGAACCAACTATACTAATCTTTCACTTCAATTCTTTACACTTGATCTATTTATGAAGCTTTTAATTAGACTCTCTCTATATATCTTAGTATAAGGAAAATCTATTAGTTGGTAGCTGTTATGGGTTAGTCCTAACAGAATGCTGTAAGGAACCAAAAGTTATTGTATTCCTTAAGCTATGTAGGGGGTCCTAGGTTATAGGGGTCTTTATAGAGAAAAGCTAGCGTTCTACTATTCTTCTTAGTCTATAGTAGGGTAGGCATAGCCTACCCCATTACAGTAGCTTAAAAGTATTATTCGCAAGAAATAGAAGCTTTATAAAAAAGAAATAAATAAACTTATATAGTATATTATAAGATACAGAGGGATGAAATGGAAAAGACGTACAGCTAAAAACATGATTGTTCAAATACTTATAGCTCACTAGTCTGGTAAGCTATAGCTAATCTAGCTAGGAATTGAGAAAGCTAGGATCCAGTAGTTTAGTTTAGGCTACTAGTTATCTACTTAATCAGCACTCTTAAGCAACACTCACACTCTAAAACTATTAAATAATATATAACTATATTTAAAGCTATAAATAATAGTAACTAGCGTATAGATATTTCTTAAGGTGATATATCTTATAATATATAGATATCTGATAATGTAAAATAAAAATTAGCTCCTTTTTATAATCTATCAAAGGTTTTTGAATTAAAAGAAAGTTTTATAGATACTAATAAATATGTTTAATACTAATCATAAGTTGTAAGCTTTTAGTATATATTAATCGCTTTCTAATTCTAATTTCGAGTTTCTTAAATACCCGAAATAGCTCTAAAATATTCTAAAAGAGAATCTAAAATCTCATGTTTAGTAGACGCTAAAGTTCCTATGAAAAATATTATTTCTTTACTTAATAAGACGCCTAAATCTATATATAATACTATTCATCGTATTAAGTGAAAGAAAAAGATAAAAACTAACAAGAAGGAGCTGGTTGAGGACTTATTATTAAGGTAATAAAAAGAGCTAAATGAGCTATTCATAGAGACTTAAATAGGAGCTTTAAGAGGATAAATAATAGATTGTTAGAAGATAATAATCTTTCTTTTTTTAACTAGAAGCTCAGAAAGACTTGTAAAAGGGAAGAGTTATAGCTATAATGTTACTAGTAAAAAACCTGTTTTAAACAGCTTAAAAGCTAGACTTAGGTTTATATTACTAAAGAGCAGCTTAAGAATAGTAAAAAATTTAATTTTAAAAAAATTATAATTTTAGATAAATCAAGTATATAATAAAGGTATAAGGCTAGTACTAAATATCACTAAAGAAAACTCGAAAATCAGCGGAGTACAGAAATAATTTGTAGAGGCAATAAAAGTAAGTTGAAAGTATTTCTTATCAGCTTATTTCATATGAATTAGGTATAGAATCTCTCTTTGATTATGATCTCTTAATAGCTGAGAAGCTACTAGATTTATAGCCTATAATCTTAATATCTAAAATAATAGATATATCTAGCTAAAAAGGGATTAAATTTGATGGTAGTTAAAATGCTCAAACCTAGTATTAACTTGTATAATCAATAATATATATATTAGATTGTAATGCCTTAAGTAAAGTCTAATATTGAACGCAGTAAGCTTCTATTAGTTTTAATCTACTTTTTGCAGAATTTCTTTAAAAATCTATCATAATTATTAATAACCTAATTAATATAGATCATCCTATGTACTAGCTTATTTCTAGGCTAGTAGTTTTAATAAGATAACTATAAGATAGATAAATCTAAAGTAATTTTATTATAATCTCTTAGAAATAAAGCAAAGCTTTATCTATATTCTTTTTATAGCTTACATGTAAACTCTATTAAAAATATCTATAGTATATTAAAAGATGATCTTAATGAATGACTAAATTGATCTTTATAGTATAGGAATAGCGAATCTAGTATTGACAGCTTTATTAAAGCTATTTTTAAAGAGTAGGAAAAGGTGCTGTCAGAGGTTATAGATAATTATGTATTCTTATTACCTAGGTGTTATAAAGAAGTAGTAGAAGCTAAAAACTAGTTTCTACAGTATTAGCTACCTTGAATAAACTTTTACTAGAAGAAAATATTGTTATTAATTTATTAGATAAAAAACTTTCTATGTATGTAAAAACTTTAGTAACTTATATAGTTATAATATAGATATATACGATTTTGTTAGGTAGTTTATAGATTAAATGATCCTCCATTCATAAAGTCATTTAAGTTTTTAGAGAAGCTTTTTATTATAGTAAAGTTTAGTAAGTTTTCTAGCTTTAAGAGTACTGACTAAGTAGAAAACTAGTAGCCTAACATAAACTACTAGATTCTAGCTTTATAAATTACTAGCCTAATTAGGTATAGCTTACTAGACTAGTAAGCTAAAAGTATCTAAAAAATTACCTTTTTAATAGTACGTTTTTACTATATTACCTCTCTATACATATTATATAAATTTTAGGCTTTATAATAATCTAACTTCTCTGATATCCTCATAAACCGATATAGTACTTATATATTCATTTTAAAGAATTTCTTTAAAGTACGTCTAATTATATAATAATTATAGTTATAATTAAAGATCTATTCAAGCACAGTATCTCTCTCTCTTATAGTAAGATATTTACTATAAAAAGTATAACTAAGCGCTTTATCTATTAGATATATTTCTAGCCATATACCTAAAATTATTATTATAAACTTTAGACTCTACTTTATATTTAGTTTCTAGTCTAAGTTTTATGAGATTCTTAGTTTTAAAGTTTAGCTATCTACTACTTACTATAAAGAATCTAGAAGGTATACTAAAATTAATAATAAGTGTATAAATTAGAGACTAAAACTATTTATATGCTACCATTAGAATAACTAGAGTAGATTACTCTTACTAATAAATATAGCCTAAATATAAATACTAAACTCTATAAATAGAATATCTCTATACTACATACTTTCTAGATTTAAACCTTACTAAACCTAGTATCAGAATTAGAGTGATAATAGTAGTATACTAACAGATCAACATATTTATACTAATACTCTTACTCTAGCTAACTATATATATAATACCTAGAAGATTAATAAGAAGTAGAAAGAAAAGGACTAAGATTAGATATAAGTTGTAGTTAACTAGTATAGATAGTCTATTAACTAGGATATTATAGACTAAGTCTTCTTAGATATCTATAACTTAGCTATAGGATATATAAAGTAAAAGCTATATAATAAATAAAAATATCCTTTTACAGTATTCAAAAAATATAAAACTTTTACCAACTATAGCTATAAGAAAAGTCTTAAATTTATAATAATTTTATTCGAGAACTATAATATAAAAATCCATAGATTCTTCTCTCTAGAAAGAAGCTTAAAGACGATCCAGAATCTATATAAAAGGTATTAAAGAATAGAAAGTACAAGAAATCCTAGTAAGTTATTTTAGTCTAAGCTTAAGTTCTGCGTAAGCTAAATTAGATATAATCTAGATCTAATTTAGTACTCTATCTAAAACTTTATATAAGTGTTTTATAAACTTGAGGTAATTTAGAATTAAAATCTATTAAGACTAGAACTACTCTATACTCTATGAAAATAAAGAGTAGCTGAGAAGTAAACTATAAAAGATATAACTTTACTATAAGATAATTAAGTATAAGAAAAAAAAGAGACTTTATAATATATATCAAGATAGAACTAAACTAAATATAAAAGAAATTAACCTTTACTACTATACTAATTAATTAAATCTTGAAATTAGAGCTAGTAATACAGCTACTACTTCTACTACTTCTCTCTAACTCTGACTAGATCCTCTCTCTATTATTATTATTACTACTACTATCTATCTCTATCTCTTCTAGCTTAGATACTAAAGCACCTCTATAATTGTCTACTGTTCGAGTGTAGGATGTGCGAGACCACGATACCTGCTATAGCAGGAGAGAGTAGTAGTACGCTCTAAGTAAAAGATAAGTAAAATCAGAAAGGTAGTATTTAGTCTAATTTTTCCTAAGAGAAAGAATACTATATACTTTTCTTTTTTAATTTTTCCCTCTTACCCTCTCCTCTAGAGAGTCCTTATAACCTTTATAGTTACCTAAAACTAGAAGTAAGTTCTATATAGAGCTATATATAACCCTATACACTAGTATAAGCCTTCTCTACCCTGATAGCTTAGCCCTATTAAGCTACTTCTACTAGAATATAGCAAAGAAATTAGTAAGAATAATAAAAAAAACCTAAGAAATATCTCTTAGAACACCTTAGATACTCTCTTAGCGCTAGAGAATACTATTAGTATAGAATGTAGGTGCGCCTATATGTTACACGGGGTTGGGTGCTGATACTTCTCTAAGCTTAGTCTAGGTTAGAGCGAGTAAGATAGTATCAAGAGCGCCGTAAGAGTTTATCTAGCAATATAGTAGAGTAGTATACTTAAATAGAAGGTAATAAAGGTTTAATAACTACTAATCTATATTAAATAGACTAACGAGCAATAATCTCATAAAGTAAAGTAACTAGTAAGAAAGTATAATTTAAGTTAATAATAACGAGAGTAAATAATAAAATCTATATATTGTTATATCCTTATTACTTCTAGTCCTACAATCACTGCTATCACAACTTCCTTCCTCTCAGCCTAATGTCCCTAATAGCTGCTATTATAGGATTGCTACTATTATATACTAGCGCCTAATAGTTGTTTTAGCGTAATATTAATCACGTAATCTTCGCCCCGCGATAATTATTACCTTCTAACGTAGACGTGTATAGGCCTTCAGCTATCGCATCACTTGTTAAGGAGAGAATCCTTCTTGTTACTTGTAAAACTATAAGTACATAAATTCTATACCTAAACTATTCTATTATTCCCCCCCTTCCTTCTAGCAGTTCCTACCAAGAAAGAATATAAATTAGTAGCTCTTTTTAAAAAAGAATATAGTAGGGAGCTTCTTACGCTTATAGTTTCTTCTTAATTCTCTTACTCCTTCTAGCTAGCTAAATAGCTAATAGTATAGACTTAGCTTAAAGGCTATAATATAGCTTATTAGAGTTACTCTTCTTATTCTCCTTCTTATTAGCAATAGTCCTCTTATTTAGTTCTATTCTAAGTTCCTCCATAAGCTTCTGTATAGTATTATTCTAACTAATATTCTTATTCTACTCTACCTAGTTCTGCCTACGATAAGGGTGCTTTCTTTAGTTTAAGAATAAAGAGTAGTTAGATACTTCTGCTATAGAGTTTGTCTAAAAAGTATTCCTCTTAAGTTGCTTAATTATAAGCTAAAAACGCTTTATTTCTAATTTCATATATTTATACTACTCTTTACTAGACTCTTAAATAGTCTTACTATTATAACTACTAAACACTATATTAAGCTCTTAGAGAACTTAAAGGTTCTTATACTTTACCTACCTTACTAGTACTTTTAAGATCTAAGATTTATACTTAACGTAGATATATATAGAGAAAGTCTAGTTAATATCTTTATACTTATTTAGATATCTAGATGGGGTGCGCAATGCTGCTATTAAGTCTCTATACGCCTTACTAAGCTTATTAAACTTTATACTATATACGGTTTCTATCTCTCTATCTATAACAGCTACGAACTAGGGAAGGAGAGTTCTTCTTATATATATAGTAGAACTAGTTAATCTATAGAGAAGTAAAGAGTATGATATATATATATTTAACCTTATTTATATAGCTGCTTTATCTATTTTATCTTAGAAAACTGCTTACTTACTTCCTCTAGCTAGTCTGTCTAATTATTCTATACCTTAATATAACTAGTCGCCCTTTAACTAGTCTAATGTCATTATATTAAGTACTTAGATATAATCTTATAGAAACTAGTTAATAGAAGAGTATAGTTATTCTTATTCTTATAATTAAGTAATACGCTTCTTTAATTAGCTTTAACACTAGTGCCTTTAGTTATCATAGAATAAAGGTTAGGATCTATATACTTAAGTATAGTCTAGTCTCTTTCCTTCGTAAACTTCCTATAGTAAGGGTATAAGATGAGATAGTATTCTTTTTATATTACTATATATATATACCAGTACTAGATATCGCCTTATATAACTTACTAAATTAGTAAATAGTATATATACTATCACTATCTTAGATTTAATTTTCTATTAACGCGTCGTTAGTGATATTTATATATATTAAAGTATTTATTAACTATATCTTTAATACTACCTTCTGTAAATAGCTATTTAAACCTTAGGTAGATAACGCTTTCTATCCTTTTAAACTCCTTAACGTAATCGGTAACTCTAAGCTTCTTAGTAATCTTCTTCTAATTAATTAGTAAAAAGACTAAGAGTGGTAGAGGGCGGTAATAGTAGCTTAGTATATTATATAGTTATTAGAGCTTCTAACAGTGCTTTATAAAGAGAGTTGATATTATAAGGTTACTCTATATCTATTCCTACCTATCCTTATTTAGGTAGAGTGCTACTAAGATCTTATTTATATATCCCTAAGATATAGCCTATTTAAAAATTCTAAACTTAGTATATACTACTTATAAATACGTAACATATAGCCTATTATGCTTAGATAGATTATTAGAAGTCTCTCTACTAACGCTTACCTTATAATACTATATATTAACTAGCTTAACCATAGCTAGATTATTAAGAGGCCTTCTACTAGCTACTTTTTACTTAACTAGGGCTAAGACCTAGAAGCCTTAATTAACGCACTTATAGTTTAGTTATAATACTTTAGTAACTTTCTCTTTAGTAGTCTAATCTTCGTTATCTATATAAGTTAGATTAAGGTAGTTTTCTAGTATAATTAATACTTCTTAACTACTCCTTATATTCCTTAGTTGGCGTTTATTTATAGGGAGGGCTAGTTACCTAATATTATGCCCTATACTAGTAGATAGCTACTATAAGTAGTTAATCATAGATCTTCTATTTAGAGACTGGCTACGTCCTCGCGAAATAGCGGCTTTATCTTAGTAATAAGCTTCCTATTTAGTACCAAAAGCGGCTAAAGGGGATAGTTAAGCTAGTAAGTCTTTTTCCCTTTACTTCTCTAGTAATTTTATTGCAGTACTTAGCAGTTCTTTTATAGGTAGTAAGGTTATATCTAGCTCTATAAGTATAATAACTATCTACTTTAGATACCTCTATACTTTTATGTTGATAAGATTCGCCTTATTAATATTTATCTTGTAGTAAAGAACCTTACTATTAGGGTTTATATCTTTTATAAAATAACTTATTACTATAAACTAATAATCTAACTTAAGATTTTATAAACTATCTAAATTTATATAGCGCGCGTCTAAGTATAGTTTCTAGATTAAGAAGGTAATATCTATCTTCTTTACTCTATACTCTATAGCTTTTACTCATAGCTTCTTATAGTCCTCTATATTAAGAGTACGTCATTAATTCTATAACGGCTATATATTCTTAAGTATAAAATCTGCTATATCTTTAATCACTAATTTAACTAATATCTAATCTATTATATTAATAAACTAATCTCTGCTTTAGTTATTAGCGTATAGCTAGTTTAGAGTTGGAACGTTTAGTATCTTTATAACCTATTATAGTAGGAACCTTCTTAGCACGAATGCTATATCTAAAATACCCTAATAGGATATAAAGAGTCTAAGTATAAACTAGAATAAATATTCCTTTATAAAGCCCAGCTTAAGTTTCTTAACAGTAACTAACACGTTTATTATCTCCTATAACTTCTTTTCTGCTATAGACTTAGTACTTAAAAATATAAAGTAGTAGCTCTTAAAGATCTTCATACTTTTATACTTAGCTATAAGCTCTGGTATTTACTTAAATATATCTTCTACTATATTAATTACATCTATAATTATCCTAAAATATATAAAGGTAGTACTAAGTAAGTTATAAGCTATAGTTTACTTATTCCTTAGCTCTACCATCTAGAAATCATAGAACTACTCTTCTAGTCCAGACGCTTCTAGCTTAATTTTTCTTAAATAGCTAATTAGGTAGGCGTACTTATAAGTAAGTATAGTATTATCATATAGAATTTCTTTAATACTTATCAGAGATAGAGACTCTTCTTTATTTTATATAATTAATAGCCTTCTAAAACTACTTAATAGTCTAGGCGTTCTAGATTCTATAACTATTCTAGAGCTTAGGGTCCTAATTCTATCTAATATACTCTTTATAGAGGTGCGACGCTCTCGCTCTTATTATTACGTATTCTAATACGCCCTCTTCTTCTTCTTCTCTTACTTTTATCTCTTTTATAGTCTTAATATCTTATAAGTTATATCTAGCCTAGCTAGATCTTATAACTAATTAATCGCTTAGTTATAGCTAAGTTACGCGTAGGTAGAGTCTTAGTAGAGTAGAAAGAATATAGATATATATATCTACGCGCTAGTAGTGAATTTGTAGCTAAGTAGCCGTAAATAATACTATATTCTTCCTTATTGAGTAAAAGTAAAGTAAAGAAAGTAAGCTTATCTAATTAAGTGTCTAAGCTATTTATATAGTAGCGTACGTAAGGGTTAAGGTAAAGTTAGAATAGAATCTAGATAGAAGACTAAGTACCTAGATTCTATCTCTAATACCTAGCACTATATTTCTTTACTCTACTACTTACTATTTCGATTCTATATTAGCATTTTCTTCAAAGCTGTATTTATAGAGCTTCCTTCTCTTCATTTATCTATATTTTATTATTTTTAAGATAGCTACGCTGTGCGTTCTAGAGCGCGCGCTTTACTATCTCCCTTCTTAAAAGAACTCTAGCTATTCTATAGCTATTGAAAGCTTCTCTCATAAGTAATTTTATATAGAATAATAACTATAAGCCTATTCTAGAATAGTGCGTAAGTCTAAAGTAGGTTACTATAAAATCTAGCGCAGAATTGAGTGCTTAGTCTCTTACCTAAATTCTATAGGTAGTAATAGCTGCACCTATATTCTGCGCTCTATACGTTGGAGTTAGTACTCTTAGAGCTGCTTATATTAAAATCTTATAGACAGAAACTTCTTTCAGCCTCTATAACTTATTTACTAATTATAACTTTAGATTCTATTTATATAGATTTATAGTTATCGATTACCTTTTCTCTTTTACTTATATCTCTTACTAATTTCTTAGTAGAGGTCGCTTCTGCTTAGACATCCATATTCTAAATCTAATATATTCTAAGCTATTTCTTTAGATTCTATAATTTTATTTATTCTCTATCTTCTTAAGCGATATCTTTAGCTCTCTTTTAGTAAAAGAGCTTTAGCCTCTACCTAAAAGTTATATATAGAAGAGGCGTCCTATCTAGGTCTTTAAGGCGGTATATACCTCTCTCTAAATAAGCTTTATAGATTTAGTACAGCCTAAGCTAGTAGCTATCTAGTTTCTCATCCCTTAATATATCAATTTCCCTTAGGGAGTTCTATAGCAGTACTAGATTACTAGCTTTTATTTTTTCCTTCTAAATTTCTATATAATCGTCCTAATTGTTACAAGTAACAGGAAGGATTCTCTCCTTGACAAATGGCGAGACGGCTGAAGGCCTACGGACGCCCACGTCAGAAGGTAATGGACATCACG
>JALPSE010000385.1:7039-26650 GCA_030558545.1 Bipolaris gigantea | reverse complement strand
GGGGGGTTGGCGTGTGGAGGCTAGCCGCTGCGAAGAAAAGAGGACAGTATGGGGAGAAGGCTGGTGAAGAGTTGGCATAGTTGTCCGCCTGCTGGGCTTGAAGCGATTGGAGGACATGTCGCGTTTAGTCTTGATACGCTGCTCGTTGTAAGGGGGCGTAGAGATTTGCACATGGGTAAAGAGGAATGGCAGTAGGGAAGTAAGCAGTGTTCATTTACAGGACCAAGAACGTGCCGAAAGGTACCAGCCGATCAATCAAGACAGGTAAAGAGTCTTGCAAACGCTAGACACACATGACCTGACACGCTGCGTGAAGGTTCAAATAGGCCAACACAATACACACATACACCGAGTTTCTGAAAACATGGATATCATGATCATCTGCTCAAACGTAAAGTAGCAACCAAACGACAAGCTACATTACACCGAAATTTTCATCTCGTCATCATATCAGGAACGAATCCCAATAGCGGCATCGAGTCCAATACCGTGCCGAAAAGCTTAAAAGGTACCAACAACCTTCTTCACCGTCCTCCTCATGCCCTCACCCGTAATTTGTACAGCGCCCTCTAGCTCCGCGCTTCGCAACACCTCCAAGAACTCCTGGTTTTCTACCTGTTCGCTTGCACCCTCGCGGACGCTCTTCATCAGATCGCTCAATCGCACGCTCTGACCAGCAGAACCAAGCTCATCGAGTGAAGCCAAGACTGCACGCTTCAGATCCTCCCTTCTGCGTCGATCGCTGGTCGAGGTGCCTTCTGTGAGGAGCGACATATCGATCAGTCCCGTGCGTGCATCAGTAGCCGCCTGCTTGAGCGCCGACTTGATCAAACGGACAGCTTCGTGGACGTCATCAGCTGTGACCTCCTCAGAAAGACGCATCTTGGCATGGGCTTCCGAGAGTCGAATCATAGACTCCAGTTGACGTGTGGTTGCTGTAATTCTTCGTTCTTGCGAGCGGACGTCGGCACCCAGTCCACGCATAGCAACGTACGCATCTACAAGCGCTTTCGACGCAGGCTCGGTAATCTTGGGGTGAATGTTGGAGCGGGCATAAGAGATGTAGGCGGTCAAGAACTCGATTGGCAAGACCTCGCTCTTCGCAGCATTCTCAGGCGTGTCTTCAAGGTACATTCCAACCAAGTGACGGGCCATGCGACGGTCATTCTGCTCATCGATACGGTCCAAAACAAGGTAAACGAGATCGAAACGTGAAAGTAGGGTTGGCGGAAGATCAATGTTTTGTGGGACCGGGAGGTTGACGTTGTACTTGGAGCCGATGGGGTTGGCAGACGCCAGGATGGAAGTACGCGCGTTGAGGGTAGTAATAATGCCGGCTTTGGCAATAGAAACGGTCTGTTGCTCCATGACTTCGTGCAGAACGGATCGGGTGGCTTCTGACATCTTGTCGAACTCGTCAATACAGCAAACACCACCGTCTGACAGTACTAGAGCTCCAGATTCAAGGACCAGCTGCCGAGTCTCAGGGTCTCGAGTAACGTATGCAGTCAAGCCAACAGCCGAGGATCCCTTTCCGGACGTATACACACCACGCGGTGCGATTCGGTGGACGTACTGCAGAATCTGGGACTTGGCAGTGGATGGATCACCACAGAGCAGGACGTTGATATCGCCACGGTACTTTGGACTGCCACCCTTTTCGAACTGCTTGTTAGTACCGCCAAAGAGCTGAAGTAAAATCCCCTTCTTAACGTCCTCCATCTCGTAGATGCTAGGAGCGAGGGACCGAGAAAGTAGCTCGTACACATCAGCACGAGCACCAGTCGCTTTGATCTTCTCCTCCTCCTCCTCAGTGACCTTGCGGGTTTCTTCCAAGTCACCAGCCGCATGCTCCGCAAGCTCTTCCTCAATTGTCGATACATCAATACCCAAGCGCTTCTTGTCGACTTTTTGGATATGCAGCGCATCAACGTACGTCTTGAAGATATTTTTGACAGATCGTTGTCGTGGGTTGATGCGGACCTGGTTGCATTTGAAGATACCCGTAATCTCTACACGGTCACCAGCTTTGCATACATCGACTAGTTCATCGTATGCACAAAGCGATACTGAGTGCGGTGTTTGACCATCCGGCATATCATCTGGAGTCTCTTGTAATTTGATGACCTGCTTGTTCGCGAATCCGGAGCGGTTGTGCACGATTTGCATCGAGTTGGGCGACTCGCATACCGCACGCGGGCATTTGGTGGGCTCAGTGATCTTACCACGGTCAATGTCCACCCTGACAGTATGGTTGCACACAGAGCAGCGGAAGAAGGCTAGTGATGTTAGCTATGCGCGAAGGGGTTTCATCATTCAACTTACCATCTTTCATATCAGGAATGATCGGCGTAGTCCTAATGACCAGGCCCTTGACACTGACAAGTTTGTCCATGTCACCAGGATTCAGCTCGCGCAGATTGATGGTCTTGTCCAGACCAAATGGTCTTACATTGTAAGTCTTTTGGTCCACTTCGCTAACCAGATTGGGAATCTCTGGAAATGGTGCAGGAGACGGAGCACCAGGAGTAGGCGCATCGGAACCTATCATTGGAGGTAGAGAACTGGAATCACGGCCTCTAGGCTGAGCGCCGCGTTGCTGTTGCGAGAGCTGAGTCCGCATCTCCGCCATTCGCTTCTCGGCAAGCTCGAGCATAGTATCCTTTATGGCAACATCCATGATTGGGATAATTTCGTTGGGATACGCCTGCAGCTGGTGCCAAAGCTTCCTCGTTGGCGGGTAGGCCTTGAGGTTGCGGGCATCCAAGTTCAATGGCGTGACACCAAGCTCAAGCATCATCTTCATAATATCAACGTACTCCCGAGCCATGCCTGGATGGTTGGGAGGAAGGTTCATGCCTTCCTCCAGCTCGCCATCCTGAATCATGCGATACTTCTTTTGGAAGTTCATGAGAAAGTCTCTCATTGCATGACGGGCATCCACCAGAGACACATTGGTTCCCCAAATGACTCGTGAAGAGTTCCCACCCAACACATCGGCATCAGAAGTATCTGGGTTGATATTGGAAAAGGTTGCTGCATCTGATGCCTCCTGAACAGGCATGCCATTCTCGTCGACGAATAGTCTGCGGCGGCGATTGTTCGAGCTGGTGCCAAAGACATCAGAGTGGATGTCATTACGTCGACTGCGTGCTGCAGACTCTGAGCCACGGACGAAGAGGGCGCTGCTGCTGCTACCCGGAATATTGCTCTGGGCATTGCGGGCTCGACCAGGGCTAGAGCTGGAGGCATAGTGGATAGGTGACGAGTCTGTACATGTTAGTCGTGTCATTAATGAATGGCCTGCTCTCCATACCTCCCATGTTCATGGCCGACGCCTTTGGTGTTGCACCACCATCGCTCTCCTCAGCCCCATTTGCCGGGGCAGGCGAGGACTGGAAGAAAAGAGGCGATTGGGTCGAAGTCGTCTGGAACCGTGCATTTCTTGGTGTAGCTTGAGGTCTACGCTGTGAAGCTTGTGTTGCCTCAGACTGGAGTTGCTCGTCCGGGCCTACTGGTGCTGGACTCGATTGCATCTGAGAATTTTGGCCATGGGCGCTTCTCCTTGGGGTCGCCGAGGCCGACGTGCGCTGAGAGCGACGCTGGGGTGGGGAAGACATTGTTGGGGCGCTCTATGCGGCAGCCAGGGTGAATGTGTTGATGTTGTACTTGGAGAGGTTGCCAGGGATGTAGAGTTTATCGCGCCCACTCCTCCTGTTGGACGCGTGGGACGCGTTCTGGTCTAGTCTGTAAAAGGACGGTTAAGTGGTCTTGGCATTACAGATATCTGCCCAGCTGCACGCAAATGAGAGATGTCATGCAGGGGAGTTGGTTTATGAAAAGATGTAGGATCCAATTCTTTGTGCTGCTGCCAGAGGACTGCCGTCTTGGTGCTGGTACATGTCAAGACAGCTTGTAGACAAGGTCAGTGGGGCAGTCTAGCCCCGCGGCCAAACGAACATTTCCAAGCAGGCAACAACAAAAGCCAGTAAACATCCAAAAGCCGGGTTCCCTGTGGAATTGACATCCATCGCTTCTGTTCCCACACACGCAACTCCCAAGTATCTGTCATGGCCCCTCCGTCCAAGCTCGCTATAGCAACTGGCGTTGTGCTCCGCTTAGTAAAGGAGGAAGCAAGCTACCACAAAGAGATTGAGCAGCAAGAAGCACGCGTCAAGAAGGCCGAAGCCAGTCAAGATGAACACAATGGCGAATATACGCTCAAGCAAGAGGTATACTATATCCCAAGCCCCTAGATGTTACCAAAAATGGATAATCAGACACTAACTTCATTACAGCGTCAAGCACTTCAGGAGACCAAGAACGTACTGCCCGGTATGAAGATCAAGATTGAGCAAGCGGTCGAGAAGCTGGAAGACGAACTCGTAAGTTGGAGAACTCATCAAGTGCACAGAAATGATGGTATTGACAAGGCCTAGGAGAACAGCAGCGAGGCTTCTGAGGAGGAGGTCACAAAGGCAAAGGAGGCCGTTGCAAAGGGAAAGGCTGCTATGAGTGAGGCTTCGTAAATCAGGATTGCCATGCTATGACTAAGTGCTACAAGCCCGCCACGAAAGATGAAGATATATTGATACCCTAACACCGCGCTATGCAAGCAAACCATGAGAAAAGACACTGTTCCACATGTGATTACGACTCGTCCATACTCATTGATGGCCCATCGTCACCGTCATGCTCGCCATCTTCCAGGTCTTCGCCCTCTTCTAACCCATCCGAGTCATCTGCATCGGCATGGCCTGAGTTTGCACCCAAGTCTGCCATTTCGGTGTCCTCTGCAGCACCAGACCTAGCCGAGGGTGCAACACTAACGTCTCGAGACAGAGGCTTCAGCCGATCTTGGGGTGGTACTCGTAGCGATGACCCTTCTCCGCCCTGGCTGGCATGGACGGGCGTCATGCCACCGTCCGGCCGTGGCGTACCAGCATGACTGACGTCTCCCCTGGACATGCTGCCTTCTCCTTCGCCATCCTCGTCCCCGTCCTTCATCATGCCCTCCTTGCGCTCGGCCTCTTCCTTCTCGTCCTTGATCATACGCAGCATCTCTCGAGCCTCCTCTTCTATGCGGCCAAATTGTGTGCGGCGCTCACTCCATGTATCCTTGGCTGACTGTACTTCGTGCTCAAGTTCCCGTATCTCTTGGTCCAGCTTTACGTGTGCATGTGCTTGCTCGTCGCGCGGCTTGAGCATCTTGCTGCTTGTGATCTTTTCGGTCAACTCGTCGTACGTTTTACGCACGGCGAGTGTTTCCTTGGCTTCGACAAGTTGGACGCGAAGATCTTCAATCGTCTTGCGCACATGGTCCTGCTTTGCCTCGATGGCAGTCTTTTCTACGGCGTATCGCTCGCGCTCTGTGTGATTGCTGTTTGTCGTGAACTCGGCGCGTAGAATTGCATAGTCCAGCAGCGAAAGCTCGTTCATAATATCTCTGCGCCATATCTCAATGTTGTGTGCCTGCTGTTCGCGCTCGGCTTTCAGCGCGGCTGCTGCTTCTTCCTCAGAAGCTGTGGCATCTGGCGGCGGCGAGAGAAGCTGTTTTGGGCGTGCATCCTCAAAGAACCCTGGCTTGAGCAGACGGCCCGCGGCGTTTGTATATGGACGGGCCTCGACTGCTAAAAGGCGCGACACATTGTGGAGCGCATCTGCTCAGGTTAGCGGGAGGCTTCAAAGTGATCAATAGCTGGTTCTACCTTCATCTGCTTGTGACAAGAGGCCCCATTCATTGGTCGCCATCGTTTCGGTGTATAGGTGCGAACACGCGACAGCTGTTGGGGTGACTGTTGGGGGACGATTGCAACATTCAAGGTCGCGACGCCGCAGCTTGATGGTCTAAGTATCGCAGTGTCCGGCAGGGATCTGAACTAGCGCCAGGGCGCATCCGACGTCAGATATACACCTTCGGCGCTTTCTCCTTCATTACATTCAGCTCTCTATTCCGATCAGTCGCTTTGTCCCTTTGTCCATAAAATTGTTCAACAATAATTTTTTCTTTCAAGCCTAGGCTAGCGAGATGCAACGGTGAATGTTGTGGGGTTCTCGACCCCATCCAATGCCCACGCTGCCTACGTACCACTCGTCCATGATTGACACAACTACAAGTCGAGACCGCCTTCTCAGTAATCCCTAAAGCCCAACCGACGAGCCACATATACCACAACTTCGATACCAAACCCCGCTACATATCGCATCCCGACACCTTTCCATACACGCTTCGCAACGCCTACGTCGCCTACGCCATGCCGGCTCTTACCCTCTTCGAGCTGGCCCGTCAGCGGCTCATCAAAAACATCGACATGCTCCGCGACGTTGGCGATTTGCCCTACTCCTTCCTCCGACCTGTTCTCCGATTTGTACAAAGCCCCGACCAGCTTATCGAGCTCGAGTCCAACTGCCCTCAGCTACTCGGAGAGACGGGTGAGATCTGGCTCCGCTTCATAAAGCGAGACATACCAGATTGGGAGAAGAAGCCACATGAACCGCGCGACCCTCAAAATTGGAGTAAAGTCTACCGTAAGCTGAAAAAGGACGCCGAGCGCGAGAAACAGGCCGATGAAGAGGCGCTGAAGCAGCGGATGAATGCGATACAAAAGGATCGCGCACAAACCAAGACGCTTATCGTGGATAGCAGAATTGGGTATGGTTCTGGGGCCAGCAAGATGTTCACGGGCCGAACTACGACAAGTTGGGGTCAGCCTTCTGGTGCGCCCGCGAAGACAGGCAAAGCCGCTTTCGATAAGCTGAAACGAGGCATGTTCGACCACGGACGTGAGCGGCCAAAAGCTAGTCAGATACCTGCACATCTTCTGGCCCAAAGGAAGAGGCCCATTCAGCAAGCTCCAGCGCGTATGGTCCGAATGGCTGAGAGCGAGGTTCCTCGGAGCATGGTCTTGTCCAAGCAGGCCTCTACATCCATGGCGAACAGACCGGAGCCTTCAAGACCTGCGCCCTCTACAAACCTTCCCAACATCACACAGCGAACAGCGCCCCAACAGCGCAACCCGCCCCCGTCGTCAAGAACCTCGCTACCCGCCGGGCAGCAGTTTAGTGCGCCGAAACCGAGACCAGCAAGTGGAGGCATAGTCCCTGCGCCAAAGAGAAAGAGGGAAGAATACAGTATGTTCCATAAAAAGAAGAAGAAAGTGTGAAAGCAGGATGAATTGCGATCCTCTTTCATGGAGCGTTGATGATTGTTGATTCAACAAGGATACCGATAAATCTACCGTGAACTATCTGGGAATACGGTACGTGACTTTTATATGTACAGTGAACAAGGCGCTTTGGTGTTGGACAGTACTTTTATAAGATACACGAGTTGAAGTGGAGTGCTCACCCGAGGTCTGTATTGCGAGGCGTCATGGGTGTCAGCAGTCATCTGCGTCTTGTGTTTGCGAACGTGTCTATTTGTTGGATTGCTTCCGGTGTGCACGTTTGTTATTGCGTTGGTGAACTTGGGGGTTTTTTGTGGGTCTATCGAGGAGCAGTTGATTCATGAAGGTCGTTTTGGGGGGCACCTGCTTCGTTAGCATGATAGAATTATTTCATAGAAAAGCAAAATTATAGTGAACAGTTGTTCTAAATTATCCGGTTCTTTGAGGCTTCTTGCTTTTCCCTTGATGAATCGTGCACGACTGGTAGTCTGATGCGGGTTTGGTTCTGTTCCGAGCACATGCTTTCTTCACTCATCTTGAGATTACAACGTGGATATTTGAAACTTCGAGCCATCATTTAAACCTTAAGTTGGATATGGAGTATTAGTATTCTCTACTCGGCCCTTGTTGTCGTCCCAGCATGCTATTAGCCCAATCCATCAGGTTAGTGACGGACTGGTACGTCACAACTACCTAAAGCTATGCGTGACGCTTGACATCCATCCGGTTACTGTTACTGGTATGCGACAAGATATCCTGATCACCTCAAAACCAGCACATACTCGGGTATCCTAATCTCCTATATTGTGGCCGAGAGGCAAACGAAGAAAGCGTAAGGCCATCCGCAACCAACACCGTATATCAAACTCCAGGCTCAACATTCAAATCAATGATATCACCTACTCCAAAGTCTTCTCTTTTGCCGGCCTCAGCATAAGCTGTCACAAAGATTAGCCCAACCCTCCAAATCAAGCATACTCTCAATTCCTCGAGAGAGAAGAACTTACAATAAGATCTATCGTCGTCGTCCCACCCCACTTCCTCAAATCAAACGCCACCTCCTTCACTCTCCGAAACCCAAACCGCGCATACAACGGCGCTCCCGCCGGGCTCGCCTCAAGAAATGCCTCCACGCCCACCTCATCCGCCCTCTCACATCCCCATCTCACCAGCATACTTCCCGCCCCCCTCCTCTCATGCTGCGGCAACGTAACCAGCGTATCCAGCACATAATACGGTCTCGTCCCCAAAACCTCTCTCTTGTTCGCATTCATCGCGCTAAACACCTCGTTCCACATTTCCGGGTCGCTCTCCTCAAACGGCTCAGGCAACGTGAGTTCCGCATCGACTTCCTCCCAGGTGCGCTGCGCAGCGCCGTCTTGCTGCGGCTTCACATGGCGCCAGCGGGCCCCCGCGATCATCTCGCCGGTGGTGGTGTCGACGCATTTTAAGAAGAGGACGCCGTCGGAGATGCCGGTGCGGATGGAGTCTGTGACTTTGTCGAGGGTGGCTTGAGAGGGCTCGCCGCGTGGGTAGAAGATGTGGTTGACGGTATGGCGGAAGACTTCGTGGCGGATGCGCATGTATTGTTCTGCTTCTGAGGGGTCGAGGAGGGAGATTTGGAGGTTGGAGTCGGGCATTTTGGTGGAGGGACAGAGGAAGTTGGTCTGGAGTTACGGCAAGGGATGGTGAAGGTTGGAGGGAGAAGTATTTGACTGAGGATGGCTGTTTACTTATTTATCTGTCTGACTGGTTTTTCATCCATGATGACCCAGTTTTTCCCCCTGTTCAGTACATGTATCACCTGGGTTGCCTTATAGAGTCGAAGGATTGTGCCCTTTTGCTCCACAGTCTTGCTCTCGCGGGGCATATTTTCTCGGAGTTGAAGCATCTTCAAATATGGGGTAGCAGCTGCATGTTCGCAAACTAAATTTCAACCCAGTTGATCATTCATTAGATTCAAATGATATGTTGCAATTGCAATAACAGACCACCATTCATCTCTTTGGTAGTAAGCCTGGACTAGCGGGTGGCGGACATGTGAGTGGGTGATGGTCGCTAATCCCTGTCGCGTCTGGCTGATCCCTGCAACAATTTTCTCGACGTTAGTTTTGCGACCGCCCGGCCTGCACCTCTTTGCATCCACGATCCAACGGCAATGGCACCCGCAACGACGATTCCGCACAAGTCGGGAGGACACCAGCGGTATAAAGCTGCGAAATCGGACGGCGCGACAAAACACCAAGCAGACCTTGCTGCTGGCGACAGTGAGGCAGAGGCAGGCGCATTGCAGCCGGTGAAGGAACCGCAAGAAGATGAGTTTGGGGATTTTGGCACAGAAGGAGAGGATGAAAACAATGGAGCTCAAATTGACGAAAGCGACGAGGAGAACATAGACATACAGTTGGAGAAAAAGCAACAGGAAAAGCCGGTACTGCCAAAGGATGCGGAAGAAGAGGAGCTTGAGCGTATGATATTTGGCGACTCAGAGGGCTTCCGGCAAGGACTAGAAAACTTCTCGCTCGACCGTACAACAGACATAAATGGCGACGATCCGGACGATTCAGAAGCAGAAGAAGCATCTCTTGATGGTGTAGCAGACCAGGACTTGTTCTTCTTCGACGCAGGTCCAGTTGCTGCACCAGCAGGCTCTGTGGCACCCAAGGGTACAGATGAATCGGACGATGAAGACGAAAAGCCCGCGTGGGAAGATAGCGACGACGAACAGCTGGTAGTCAGTTTAGCATCGGTACCTCAGTTGAGAAAACTGCGGGAGACAGCAGACGATGACGTAGTCAACGGCAAAGAGTACTCGCGGAGGTTGCGCAAGCAGTACGAGAGGCTGTATCCCACACCCAACTGGGCAGCATATGCGACAGGCAAGGCCAACAAGAAGCGGAGGCGCACAATGGAGGAGGATGAGAGTGGAGACGAGTCGGTAAGCGACATGGACGTCGATGATGAGGACTTATCCACAACGCCGCTTGCAAAGCTGTTGCAGGATGCAGATATCCTTTCACGGGTCTCGAGGGGCAGCGCGAAGCGAAGAAAGCTTCAAGCCGGCACTATTGACATTCAACGTCTGAAAGATGTGTCAAAAGCCGGCCCGGTAAGCAGAATGAGCTCAGTACACGATTTGATAGTAGCTAACCGTTTCCAACAGTCTGCCATTACCTCGCTATCATTCCACCCTACTTACCCGCTCCTGCTTTCATCCGGACCCAGCTCAACACTCTACCTTCATCATGTCAATCCCAACCCGCCGAATCCAAATCCCCTGCTGACCTCACTACACATCAAGCGCACTCCGCTTGTCACAACAGCATTTCACCCATCTGCATCAGACTCGCGTATCTTCCTAAGCGCACGTCGTCGCTACTTCCACGTTTGGAACATTTCGACTGGGAGAGTGGAAAAGGTGTCGCGTGTCTACGGTCACCAGCATGAACAAAGAACCATGGAGTTTTTTGCCTTGTCTCCAAATGGCAAATACATGGCCCTCCGGGGTTCGTCTAGAAAAGGCGGCGGTGTCATCAACATTCTGGATGCGCGAACCCTTCAATGGGCAACACAAGTACGAATCGAATCACGAGGCGGCATTGCGGACTTTGCATGGTGGGGCGATGGCAGGGGCATGTGCATTGCAGGCAAGAACGGAGAGGTTACCGAGTGGAGCATCGAAGACGGTGTCGTGGGACGCTGGAACGACGAAGGCGCCGTGGGCACAACGGTCATTGCGCTCGGTGGCAAGAGCGGGCGCGAGAACTGGCTTGGAGGCGACCGATGGGTAGCAATCGGCAGCTCCAGCGGCGTAGTAAACATATACGACCGTCGCGCATGGAGCGAAAACGACCCTTCCCTCAGCGCGGCCAAAGCCGAATCCAACGGCGGTATTCCTCACGCCCCGAAACCGCTGCGGGACGTGCAGAATCTCACAACGCCGATTTCGCATCTGGCGTTTACACCAGATGGCCAGGTACTCGCCATGGCGAGTCGCTGGAAGAACAATGCGATGAGGTTAGTGCATTTGCCTTCTGCTACTGTGTTTAAGAACTGGCCGAGTCAGAAGACGCCGCTGGGACGAATTACGGCGGTGGCGTGGGGACGGCCGAGTGAAGATGAAGAGAAGGAAGGGAGTCTGGCGCAGTTGGCGGTTGCCAATGAGGCAGGACATATTAGGATGTGGGAGATACGGGCTTGAGTTTAAATTTTTTTTTTGGAATGCGCGACGAATATAAGGGTGTGCCTTCCAGAAGAAGATGTGATTGTGATTTCCCTCCTGTTTGCATTGGCCATGTTTCTACTGCTTCCCTTTGACGAGTGTCGAGCGCAGATTCGGTTTGACTGCAACTACGCGAAGGCGAAGCGGTCAAGAACAAGCAGCGTACATGTCGGTTTTGTTCTGTTTGAGCAAGTGTCTTGCATCCAAGGTGTCTGTGCTTACTGTGTCTTCGAGCGTAGACATGGCAAGCACGCTTGTGGTTGGTGTTTGGCTACAAGCTAGCAGGTGTCTTAGACGCAGTCTCTTGTACGACAACATGGACAATAGCAACAAGAGCCATTTTGAATAACACTCGCTGTAGACGAGAATTCTTTTATCCAGGCATCATCAGCGTACCAGTATCATTTTCAGCGTATACTATCAGCGCGAGTATATCCTTTCTTACCGTCTTGATGGGCATATATCCGTTGAGCAGGAGTATTATTACCAAACCGTTTTTTTTAGGGTCTCAAAGCACAGGGTCTTGCAGAGGTGAAATCTCTCTGAGCCGAGAGGCTCCAAGGATTTTTTGTGTGCAAGATGCTAACACCACTTGCAGCCATGGGCAAGAACAGGAATCGAAACAGAAACAAGAATCGAGCCAAGAAGGCACAGGGTGCTGGAGGTGGCGATGGCGAGACGAGTAAGAGGCTGGGGAAGGATTCGAATCAAGACGGTACGAACCAAACGTCTTTGAATGTCGATAAGACGTGTAGGGGGGGAACCAAGACATGGGTAGCTGAGGAGCAGAAAGATGTCAAGGAGCCGGGAGAAACGGGGGCTGGCGATGTTCGCGTTGCGGCTATTGCAGAGGCTCGGACAGGCAACTCAAAGGCCAAGCGCGATTCGGTCATTTCGAGCACTTCAGAGGGCCGGGCGGATCAGGTCCAAGTGGCAGCGCAAGTGGATCCAAGGCCAGGCAGGAGTTTTCGAATCCGTCTCTGGCTGTGGCTCTGGCGGAGCTGGCCATGTCGCCTGTTACGCTGGACGTGTCGTTTTCTGCTTGTCCTGGTGCGAATTGACTGGAACGACCAGCGGCGAGCGGCAGATCTGTTGCTGACAGTGGGTCTTGCTGGGTCGGTCATGTTTGGAGTCTATCTTGTTGTTGATTTCGTGGTCAGGCATTGGGGCGAGCTAATGGCGGTTTTCCCCCCGGAGTGGTTCCTGGTACGACATGGCTGGTTGAAGGGCAAACTGAACCAGGCAACCGATCGTCTGAAGGACATGTGGGCAAGTCTGGTTTGTCTGCTGGGCTGGGAAGCAGTGCCAGGCATACGAGTCAAGGTGTAGGCGTTACAACTCCACTGTCAGGATATGCTGCGAAGTGACAAGCCTTGGTTGGCTGCTTGGCCAGCGTAGCCTAACCCATAGGACGGCATTTGGGAGCACGAGCACCATCACTATGGCCGGCAGACAGGCAAGGCAGTGGTGGTGTGTCGGAAATCGCCTAACGCGGGTTGTGTCGAGTGGTGGGATGGGTTGATGTTCGAGTCAGGTCTAGCGCGGGATGCACGTGATTGCTAGTGCAGGGAGTTGTTTGGGCGGTACTGCCGCTGTCGTGACATGCCAATCCAGCAGGCAGAGGGCGAGGGCGGAGAGGATGGCGGTGGAAGGGCGCATGTTCTGGCTCGTGGGCGGACGGGAGCAGAAGCGTGGAGGCAGACGTGCGTCGAGCCCTCTGTGCCATGTAGACATCTCTGCACACATTGCTACGAGTAGGTGCAAGCAAGAAGGGATAGTGACGTCAGACGAGCACATGACCGGGCGCGGCATGTGCATGGGGCGTTTCAGCCGGGAGGGTGGCATGTGAGTGTCGAGGCACGCGTCGGGGCCCTGTCGAGCTTGCGGGTGTATTGCTATGTACATGTGTATGCATCACGCGGCGACGGCCGAGGCAGCAGTTGGCATATCATAGTGCGCATGTCCAGGTAGGTAAATGCCTCTGTAGAATCCAACTATGTATGCCTGCAGCCCCAGCAATTGGCCTCTCTGCTTCCTTTTGCCCACCGCCGCCCCCCCACACCCGCAGTCGTTTGCACATCCCACGCCCCAACGCTCTCTGCCCGCCCCAAGCGACCAGCCGAGTCCGCGCCCGGCCTGGCCACGGCCGCCCGAGACGTGCCCCATCCAAGCCCGCACCCAGAGTCTGCCCTCAGGTGCGCTGGTGCGAGGGAGAAATCTCTCACCCTCTCTCTGCTGGCCCCAGGCGGACCGCCGACTCCGGACCGAGACGCGCACCAGCTCCTGTCCATCTCTGCCACCGCCATGGCGACATTTGCGCCCTCGAATTTTGCCCTCGCCGGCGACGACAAACCCCACCACGAGCCCCCACCACCGCCTCTCGCACACGCACACGCACACGCACGCGCACACGGACCCTTTGCCCACCAGCTTAGCCCACCGCCGACACAGCCCTACTCGTCTGCCACGCCCAAACTCTCCCCTCGACCCTCGCGCGACCTCCGCCACCACCTCTCCTCTGGCGCAATGGCTGGCGCAAACACTCACGCGCCCATGGCTGTTCCAGGCGGACGCATCAACCAACCCGCCCACGACCACCGCCCAAACCTGCGCGACATGGGCTTCGCCGGCCCCCGCAGCCCCCCAAGCAACAAGAGTATGTCCTTGCCCACCTGTCTGCCTGTCTACCTGTCCACCTCTTTCTCTCCCTCCCGCCATGGCTCCGGCCTTTGCTAACCCTCGACAGACACCTCACACGTCCCCTGCAAGTTCTACCGCCAGGGCGCATGCCAGGCAGGCAAGGCCTGTCCCTTTCTGCACTCGGACGAGCCGTTGACGGAGCGCGCGCCTTGCAAGTACTTCACAAAGGGCAACTGCAAGTTTGGCCAAAAGTGTGCCCTGGCCCATATCCTGCCCAACGGCCATGTCGTCAACCGCGGAAACGCGGCCAGTCACTTTGGCCGCATGAACGTCCCCCACCACCAGGAGCTGCCCATCAACAGCTCCCTGCTGACCATGCAGGCACACATGGGCGGCATGCAGCCAGCCTACCCCTACGCCCTTCAGGACGACTACGTCAACCACAAGAACCAGTACGACATGATCCCCACCATCGACACCACCTTTTCCTCTCACCCCGGCTCAAACTACGGCTCGCCACCAAACGACAACGGCCGCCTCCCCATCTCGCCCACACACAAGGGTCTTAGTGTCATGGACGTTGGCTTGCCTGCCTCTTTTGACAGCCAGGGCGTCTCTACCATGGCCCGGTATGGCCCCATTGCCTCGTCTGTACCGGCAAAGTTCCTCGCAAATTCGCCCCCGTCTTCGTACCAGGCTGACTCGCCGGCGCTCCGCAACCTCCACGACTCGGCGTTTGGTGATGGTTCGCGAAGAGGAATTGGGGCATTGGGCTCCTCGCCACCGGAATCGGTAGAGCAGCCGACCGGAAGAAGAATGCTGCATTCGGAGCTCGCTGCGAATCGCTCTCGTGGTATCATGTCATCCAGCCTGGGCGCACGGCCTGCCTTCAAGGACGAGGAATGGGACGAGACGGACATGATTGGGAAATTTGAGGAGGATCTGCTGCCAAACTCGCTCAGCGACCTGCTCACGCCACAGGAAAAGATGCGCCGCTTCTCACGCGACCAGGGCGAACACGAGAGTTCCTTCTCCCAGCGCGCTGCCCAGTCTAGGCTTGGTGTGTCGCCAACCGCGTCCGACCTCAAGTATGGATCTCCCTCGGGAGCGACTGCTTCTCCTTCCCGCTTCCAGTCCATGTGGGCCAAGCCTCGCGGGCCAGCATATGATAGTGCATTTGAGTCTGGCTCTTTGCCGGGGCAGTCGGCCTTTGGACACGTTGGCTCGCCGCTGCGTAACTCAAGCCTCCACCCGGGAGCGAGTCCTTCACTACGCGCCATCAGCCGCCCTACCACTGGCGACGCGAGCCCCTACCTGTCTTCGCCTCCCCGCCAAGCTTCGATGAGCATGATCAGCCAGCAACTACAGAGAACTCGTCTGTCCACTCGAGAGGAGGCGAGCATAACAAGCAACCCGGTCCATCCTGGCATCAACCGCGTCACTTCAGCCACCAGCCTTGGAAACTCGAGCGGACGTCTTGGTATGGATCGTGCGGTTAGCAGCAGCAGTATCAATCGCGAGAGGATTGAGGAAGAGCAGGGTTTATTTAGCATGGAAGAGGAGGAGGACGTCAACAAGAGCAGGGATGGTGCATCCACCACTTCCAGTACCAGCAACAAGCGCTTGAGCGGTCTCTCATGGGGTAGCGGAGGTGGCAAGGGCAGCCCCAACCTCGCACCCGTTGGTGGACACCGTACTACTGCCACTTCGGGCCTATCCAAGGACACTGGGGTTTGGAATAAGAACGCCTAGATCTTTTTGTTTTTCTCCCGGTCCCAAATGTTACTCTCCCGTCCCCTTGCATACACGTCCTATCTACGACACACGGAGAGAAGAAGAAAAAAGCATTGCATACTCCCTCTCCAAATCGGTGAACAGTTGGAAAAAACTGGGTGTTTTGGGCGACTTTTTTTTTTGTGTGTGTATTTTTGGGGGAGGGGATACGACCTCTTTTGACGTTTATGCGTGGTGTTTGTTTTGTTTCCTACTTTGGCATATACAAAAAAGTCTCGGAGCTTACCGCTATTACACAGCTATTTCCAAGCAGGAAGGGAGCAGGGTGCAGACGAGGCAAAAAACATGGTAGCACAGTGGTTGCCAGCTTCTCATTTCCCATTCCCTGTTTCCCCCTTGTTTTCCTCCTTATTGCTTTGTCAAGAAGTGGACGATTTCCATGGCAAATGGTCTCCCAGTATTAGGTTTTGAGTTGTTTGTGTTTTTTTCACCATGTTTAGAGTTGGATGGGAGTTTACGACTTTTCTTTTTCTTTTTTTTACATACATATATATATTTCAGAGTCCAAGTGGCGGATAGGTGGTGATATCAATGGCAGTTTGGTATCTGCTCTTTTTTTTCCACCACCTCTCATGCGTCATGACTGATTTGTTTTTTCTTTTCTTCTTTTCTTGCAGTCTAATCATTCTACGTTGGATTCTTTTGCACATGAAAAGAACAAAAGAGGACGGCGTGTCTGGGAGAAGTTGTTGTTTTTTTTGCTCGGCGAGTGACGGATTCGGATACGGAGGGGGGAAACAAGGGTAGATAATGCAGGGGAGAATGTTGAGGCAGTGCAATGGAACCGTTCTCAAGCTGGTAGGCCAGTTCATTCTCGGAATACCCAGGATTCTCAGGCGTAACAAGGCCAGCTGGGAAAAAGGTGCCATGTAGGACTGGCGGAGCGTCGATATCATTGGGCGCGCACAGTGCCCAAACGCCATCTTTCTGCCAATTCCAGACACTCCGGAGGCCCTGACCGAGTACTGTGGCCAGTGTCTTTACTTGGGTGAATGTGTATTTTCGATTAGAATTGACGGCACTGGAGATTGTATGCTTGTTTTTTCATTGGCGTCGTCGTGTAACGACATGGTGATAGGGTTCAAGGCGGAAGGGGATTAGTCGAGTTATTGTGGGGAACCTCGGCTTCCAGCACCGTGACGTTGCCACTTCAGAATCTCCCGCCGTTGCAGCGTTTTGTAAGCCTCGATTTCCCGAAAAGGCCCCCGGTTTTCGAAACAATGCCGTACTTGAGTGTTCCGACGGCTCCCATGACTGCATTGACGGGATAGAATGGTGCTGCGGATGTCAATGGGCCTTGGCAATGGTTACTCAGCGAATAGACTCTATCCCCGTTTGAGTGAATTCGAGTCACCACTGAACTCATTGTGCCATGTTTGGAGGCGTGTGGAAGGGAAGACTAGTTTTCGATTTTCGCTATCTCATCTTTATTTTTTTAGGTTTTCCGCAAGTGGAAGTGATGCAAGGAAGGCTTGATGCTACACAATCAGTGAATCGAACATGAAAACCATCAAGAGGATCCAGAAGCCCAGACTGGTTGAGTCAAGGCCATGTCTTCTGTCCTGGCACGCGCACGTGACCAGGCGTCGCAAGCCGGTACGTGAACTATCGGGAGGGCCGGAAGGCAGCCACGAAATGACGTGCGTGCTCAGCTAAGCGTGTCCACAAAGACCGAGGCTAACGGAAGGCGATGGAAAGAAAGTGCCGGCCATAGATACCACCGTACTATGTACGTACTCGATGCACGAGGTGTGGGTGGAAAGCAATGCTAAAAGGAATGCCGCAGACTAATGCTAAGGACCGTTCCCGCGCGCGCACGGCCTAGGGTAATGGTGGGGGCTTGAAGCGTCGGATCCAACGACGCACCCTCTATCTCTCCCAGTTCATCCATCCACCAGGGTGCCTCGCGCCCAGCTTCATCTCGGCCGCACTCGCATCTGCCTCGACCATCTGCCAGGCCAGCAGCTCGTCGGGCAGCGGCTGGCATCCCCTCGAACGCGCTCGGGCGCAGGTGGATGCGGACCGGCGGCGTCTGGCTCCCCCAGGCTCGACACAGTTCACATCGGCAGCGGCTGAGTAAGCGCACTCTTGGGACGCGTGGGACGCGTGGGAGGCCTGCTCTGTCCTGCTCCCGCATCGGGCGTGGGCGGCGTGATTGGCTGGCCGGGGCTGTGGCGGGGGGAGGGCTGCACCGTCGACGGCCCATCCGGCGTCATGGCTGAGGCGTGGGCGGAAGAAGGGCAATTTCTCTGCAGCCTGATATCTGCACTACACAGTACAGGCCGTCTCAGCTGGCAGGGAGCCCGGCCTTAACCAAGTGTCACCGGCAGCTGCTTCCAATGCCACACAGGATGGGTAAGTGCCCCCTCGGCCTCCCCCAATTCCCCTTCCAACATCGCCATCGCCATCTCCATCCGTCATCCGCCCTCCGCCCTCCGCCCTCCGCGTCTGCGCCCGCGCCCGCGCCTGCGCCGTCACGCCTCTGCCTCTCCTCATAACCACGCCTGCCGTCCTGCTGACTTTTGCCGCCTAGATTCTGCAGGAGACACCTACCGTCCCAGTGACCGAGTGAGTACAGCCACCTCTTCTCTTTTGCCCCTCGCCAATCCTCGCCTGCCGACCATGTGGCCAGGCGGCAAGTGAACCGCACTGCACCGCCTGCCCCGGTCTGACCTGCAAGCCGTCATCCTGTCGAGAGCAGGTCGCCGTGACAGACGAGCGCGTGTCCCCTTCTCCTTCTCCCTCGCCCTCACTTCTCCCTTCACTCCCGTAGTGCGTGGTGTCCACTGGTGTTGGTCGGGGCACGTGATTGGTCGGCAACTGCCGTCGCGCGTTTCGTTGGTCGTTGCCCAAGCTCCGAGCTGCTCACGCACGCTCGTCTGCTCGCGCAACCTCTCCTTCCAACCCCATCAACCCTGCGAGCCTGCACCAAGCTCGCATCACCTGCCCGCAGCCCGCTTCAGCTTCTCCGCTTCGACGCATTGATCGACGCACCGTCGCAATCATGTCGTACGAAACTGACAATTATGACCAGCGCGACCGCTCCCCTCGTCGCCGCTCTCGCTCCCCGCGACGCTCCCGACGCTCCTACTCGCCTCGCAGCCGCTCTCGCAGCCGAGAGGACTACCGTCGCACGGAACGCCGCTCGCGCTCCCCCAACGGTGGCGCTCAAGGTGCGGGAAGCTACCAGTCGTACGGTGCCAGCAGAGGCGGCTCATCGCGACCCACTGAGAACAAGGGCGAGATGATGCAGAACATTAGGGACTCTTCGCAACAAGACCGTCGCGTCTACGTCGGCAATCTCTCGTACGATGTCAAGTGGCATCACCTAAAGGACTTTATGCGCCAAGGTACGCGCGCCATGCATTGCGTCGCGTCAAGAGATGGGCTAATGTGGAAATAGCTGGAGAGGTCCTCTTTGCAGATGTCTTGCTACTGCCCAACGGAATGTCAAAGGTAATGGATGATGGCTTGTCTTGATCGTGAGAAGGATGGAGGTTGACTGGCTTTTGCTTGGGTGTAGGGCTGTGGCATCGTGGAATATGCAACTCGGGAGCAGGCGCAGAACGCTGTTGCAACGCTCAGCAACCAGAACCTCATGGGACGCCTCGTATACGTTCGCGAAGACCGAGAGGCCGAGCCTCGATTCAGCGCCCCCGGCGGTCGCGGTGACTTTGGCGGCGGAATGGGTCGCGGCGGCGGTGGCGGCGGCGGCTACGGTGGCTTCAGTGGTAATAATGCTGCTGCTGGAGGTCCAACCGGAGCACGACAGGTTTATGTCTCCAACGT
>JALPSE010000384.1:8109-26798 GCA_030558545.1 Bipolaris gigantea | reverse complement strand
GGGGGGGGGCGCTTGGGGAGGAGCTGTGTGTGTGCGCAGGTGTGCATATTGTATGTACACATGTAGTCGCCAAAGCAAGCCACGTCGAGATCCTTCGCCGGGGGAGGCGACCCTCTCCAAGCAGCAAAGCCGTAGTCACAGGAACTCGGAGAGGGCACTCATGATACAAAAGTGCAGAAAGTGGAAAATCGCGCAAGCTTGGAGTTCAGGCGGCGGGGGAAAGCCTAGCCTGCTGTTTAAGAGGGTGGCTATGGCGGGCACTCGAAAATCGCTCATGGCTAACCACCAAGAGTTTGGACTCGACCATTCTTACCGGAGTAGCAGCAAGGCCGTGGGATTCGCTGCCGTGGAATGTGACAGCCGCCTGGAAACTAGGCACGCCCCTGCACTGCTCCTTTGGCTCCTTTTGTCTTTCTTTTCTATCAAATGTGGTGAGGTATTTGTGCGTCCAATCGCGCGGAGCGGGCCCCGAGGAAACAGGCCCTCAAGCATGTCATCTGCGGTTGCTGATATGCGTCTATGCCTTGCTTGGGAGCTTGTAATCATACACGCCGGCTGCGAAACACAAACAGGCGAGACAGGCAAGACAGGCAAGACGAGCGCTAATTGCGGTTCTGGGCCCTTTTGCCTTTTGGGACCCCACGGCGGAGTACTACTACTAGTAGAATAGAAGAGAAGGGAACAGGCAAGCCATCCCGATGCTGGGTTGGGTGGTGGTCGCATCGCATATAATAGAAGCCCTTTGCACATTTTGGCCGAAGCCGTTGCTTTGAGCTGAACGCGTTCCCTTCTCTTTCCTTGACCTCTTCACTGTCTTCTCTGAGAGCCAAACCTGTTCCATCCAGCCGTGCTCTCACTCCCTCACATGGACAACGAAGAGAAAGGAATCCCCCGTGTTCGCTTTGGGGAGCTCAATCTCCCCACCGAGGCAGATGGATACGTGACACACGAACGGCGCCATGAGCGGCCGCTGTCAAGACGGTCCAGCGTGGGCAGCATGTCTATTCGCAGCGCGGGCAGAGCCCGTACGGTTCAGCCAGAGACTGCCCTGCCCATCGCCTACCGCACACTGTCCATTGAGGTTGATGAGCGTCAACTTGAGAAACAAGCCGAGACGAAAAAGGCAAAGGAGAAGGCAGCAATTGGTGATTCACGCCTTTTTTCTTCTTCTCCACTTCGTTTTGTGCACCGTATGCTGACCCCGAATTGCAGATGTTGCGGGCCTGGAATGGCACACTCTGGCCGTCCCCGACCTGTGCCAGCGTCTGTCTGTCAACACTGAGCGTGGTCTCTCCGACGACGACATCAGGCGGCTGAGGAACCAGTATGGTCCAAACAAAATCACTCCTCCTCCCTCTGGACTCGTGCGCAAGCTGGTTGGATACTTCTTTGGTGGGTTCGGAAGTATCCTGATCGTTGCTGGTACCCTGGTATTCATCTCCTGGAGGCCACTTGGCGATCCCCCAGCGACCGCCAACCTGGCGCTTGCCTGTGTGTTGATTGCTGTCTGGCTCATCCAAGCGGGGTTCAACGCGTGGCAGGACTGGTCGACGAGCAAGGTCATGGCTTCCATTGGCACTATGCTTCCGGACCAGTGCATCGTGGTTCGCGGCGGCTCGCAGACGAGCATCTCAGCTCAGGACTTGGTTCCCGGAGACGTCATCGTCATCAAGCAGGGAAACAAGCTTCCTGCCGATGTTCGCTTCATCGAGGTCTCTGGAGATGCCATGTTCGATCGCGCTATTCTTACGGGTAAGTTGTCGTTCTGCTATGTGTGTCTGTGTGACAGAGACTGACGCCTCGCAGGCGAATCCGAACCAGTGAATGCCACCATCAACCAAACCGAAGACAACTATCTCGAAACCAACAATATTGGTCTGCAAGGAACGCATTGTGTTTCTGGCAGCTGTGTGGGTGTCTGTGTGGCGACTGGTGACGATACCATTTTCGGCCGCATCGCAAAGCTCACCTCCAACCCCACCACTGGCATGACCCCACTACAAAAGGAGATTTGGCACTTTGTACTCATCATCTCTGCTTTTATCTTCTGTGTTGTGTTGTTCATCATCATCCTCTGGTAAGCTCTTCTGGTCTGTCATTGTATAAAGGATGTATACTTACACAGTTCAGGGCCGCTTGGCTGCGAAAAGCACATCCCCACTGGATCAACGTGCCACAGCTCATCGTCAGTTGCGTGTCTGCAGCAGTTGCTTGTACGAGTATCTCGAATCCATATACTCTCTGAACACATACTGACTCTGTTTCCTATCTAGTCATCCCCGAGGGTCTCCCCATCGCGCTCACCACGAGCTTGACCATCGTCGCCAACATGATGCGCAAGAACAAGATTCTCTGCAAGTCTCTCAAGACGGTCGAAACACTGGGCTCCGTCTCCGTCGTCTGTTCTGACAAAACCGGTACTCTGACCAAGAACAAGATGGTGGTCACCGATATGTGTTCTGTGGATAAAACGTACACTGTCGACGCAGCGCTCCGAGAAATGGCTGCGGCTGATTTTGTAACCGATGGCACAGTACCAAGGCCTGCCGCTATCGAACAGATCCGCATTGTCGGTGGCCTCTGCAACTCTGGTGAATTCGACGCCGCTACGATGCAGCTGCCTATTGCTGATCGCAAGATCAACGGCGACGCAACGGACCAAGCTATTCTTCGGCTGTCCGAGTCGTTTGGCTCCGTCAATGAGCTCCGGAACCAGTGGAAAAAGACTTTTGAGATTGCCTTCAACAGCAAGAACAAGTTCATGGTTAGGATCATGGTCGCTGCCGATCAGCCCAGCACCAGCAGCATCGGTGCCCTTCTCGTCAAAGGCGCCCCGGATATCCTCCTGCCCCGCTGCGAACTCGCTCTCAACGAACAAGGCGAAGAAGTCGTCATGTCGGATCTCAGACGCCAGTGGATCGAAGGCGTCAAGGACGACTGGTCGCGCCAGGGCAAACGTGTCATTCTTCTCGCCCGCAAGCCCACGACTGTCGCCACCTCCGGAGCCCAAGAAAAGGACGTTCTCGCCTCGATCCGTGAAGGTCTCACATTCATAGGCATTGTCGGCATCGTCGATCCTCCTCGTGACGAAATCTCCGATGTCGTGCGTATCCTCCGTGGCGCCTCGATCCGCATCTTCATGGTTACCGGCGACTTCAAGCTCACTGCGCAGGCCATTGCCGAGGAATGTGGCATCATTTCCAGCTCGTCCACTGTCAATGACATCTCTGCTTTGGATCGCTACCGCAATGCTACTGGCAAGGCGAAGCAGGCGATTGTTTTGAGTGGTTCCGAGCTTATTACGCTCAATGAGGCCCAGTGGGATCAGCTCTGTGCGTACCAGGAGATTGTGTTTGCAAGGACTACGCCCGAGCAGAAGCTTCGTATTGTCAAGGAGTTCCAGGCCAGAGAGAACATTGTGGGCATGACGGGTGATGGCGTCAACGACGCTCCCTCGCTCAAAGCTGCTGACATTGGTATTGCTATGGGCGGTGGCTCTGACATTGCCATTGAGGCTTCCGACATGGTTCTTCTCGACTCGTTTGCCGCTGTTGTCGAAGCAGTCAAGTACGGCCGCCTTGTCTTCGACAACCTCAAGAAGACTATTGTGTACTTGCTGCCAGCCGGTAGTTTCAGTGAGCTCTGGCCTGTCGTTACCAACGTTGTCTTTGGTATCCCGCAGATTCTGTCTTCCTTTCTCATGGTACGTAACACATCTCAGAGTCTTTTTTTTTTAAAAAAAAAAAGGATACAAGCTAATGTTTACTAGATCATCATCTGCTGTCTCACCGATTGCGCCGCTGCCGTCACGCTCGCATACGAGAAGCCCGAAGCCGACGTCCTGATTCGTCCTCCCCGCAACATCAAAAAGGACAAACTCGTCAACGCCCGCCTCATCTTCCACGCCTACTTCTTTGTTGGTCTCCTACAATGCTTCCTCGCCTTCACAATGAGTTTCTGGTGGATTGGGCGCAACGGCATTCCCTTCACGGCCATGTGGCTCAAGTTTGGAAACTACGATCCACAATACAGCCCAGAGCTTATAACCAAACTCACAAACGAGGCGTCCAGCATCTACTTTGTCACCCTGGTCGTCGTGTACGTTTCCCCGCTTTACATTCAATTTTTTTCAAGACCAAAAAAAAAGCTGACATTGGACGATAGGCAACTCTTCAATCTCCTCGCAACACGTACCCGCCGCCTCAGCATCTTCCAGCAACCCCCTATTTTCAACAAAGACACTCAGGTAACGCATCTCCACGCCCCTTGCCCCATTTTCTTCCTTGTCTACGAAAACTAACACACGCCGCAGAACCTCTCTCTCTTCCCCGCCATGATCTTCGCCATCGCAGTCACCTTCCTCTTCCTGTACACTCCTTCTCTGCAAGACGTCATCGACACTACCACTGTCTCTGTCGAGCACTGGTTCCTGCCCGCGGCCTTTGGCGCCGGCCTGCTTCTTCTCGACGAAGCGCGAAAGTACTGCGTGCGTAGTTGGCCCAACGGCTTCCTCGCAAAGATTGCCTGGTAAGAAGGGAAAAAAGAAATTACAGGCGCGAACGTTTCTCTTTTCATGCGTAACGCCGCTGGCGAAACGTTGCTTTTTAGTAAGATGTATATAAATTTAGACCGTACTGTGTTGCGAGAGTAACGCTGAATAATGGGCTCAGCTTGTGATTGTCGACGTGCTGAATTTCGATATGATACCCCCCTCGTCCCTGTGGAGAGATAGAAGTGCTGGCAGGGCGGGATGAAATGGATGGGGTAAATACGAAACAAGCTAAAAACAAACGAGGAGAGACGCGGTTTTGCTGATGGCCACGGTGGAGTCGAAGCGGGGTGGTGATGGCGCTGGGATTGAAGAGACGGACAGCAGGCGAAACATGGCAGATTCTGTAGCCATCGAAGCGCTGTGCTACGCTGTGTGTTGTCGTTGCAACTGTAGTTTGCGTTGCTGCCTCCCTACTTACCGCAACTGCAGTCCGCCGTTCTGGTCGCATTCGCTGCCATGACTACCGTCAGCCCAACTCCGTTTGTCCACCCAAGTACCAGAGTTATACGTCCGGCTCCAAATCACCACAGCCCGCCGTCACTCGTATCCTCCATGCCTCGCTCAATGCCTACACTCACCCCCACCTTCTCCTTGTGAACAAACCCATTTGATTAGATTCCGTTCCCACCACATTGCCAACCCCGACTACGTAGCCCGATGCTACCCATTAGCGCCACTACCAACTACACACCTACACGAGCAGGCCCCTCTCTCTTGTTACAGTGCGCAAACCCAATGTAGCAACAAAACGGCAGCCGGAAAACGAGCGGACATGGCATCGCATCCGAGGCGCACGAGTTCTTTGTTACCAAGCAAAACTACTTGTAGTGATTCACCGTACTTCTCTGGTGTCAACCGGGTGGACCGCCCCACGCAATAGTCTTGTCTTCTCGACCGACGTAAAAGACTCACCACACATGCTTATCTTCCTGACGGGCCAACCCTTTCGACGCCGCCTCGCTCCGCTACGCCTCGTCCCGGCTCCAACCACCAGCTAGCAGCGCGGACTGCGCGCGGACTGCGAAAGACAAATGGCGCGCCGTTGGCTACCAAGGACCAGCTTTTGGACTAGCTTTTCTCTTCTTTCTGCGGCGATGCAAAGGGAGCGGTACGAAGGTGGCAGATACACGGATGCATGCTGCCTCCATGTCTAGACCGATCAGCGTGCCCAACACGTGCGAATCCAGGCTGGGAGTCGTCCGAGTGGTGCTGCGTAGGAAACGCGAGTTGGGGCTGCACGAGCATGAATCTTAAGGTTTCCAGACGAAGAGGCAGCGAGTGGCGTAGCCGGTGCCGGCCTAGAAAGATGCTGCTTGCAAACGCGGCGATAGTGATGGGGCGCAGGACTGTCTTGCGCGCGCGGGTTGATTTCTTGACCTGTTTCCGCGCCTAGATGGACGAAGTGCGTCTTTTTCAAGATGCTTCGGAGCTAGAATACGAACTGCCAGTCCGGATACACCACTGTGGGGAAACATGAGTTCTTTTTTTGTTTTCACTTTTCAAAAAGAAAAAGGAATTGGCAAAGGGGAAAGAATCTTGCTTACTGCTATTCAGTCCTGTCTGGCGATCAACAGCCCAATTCACACATCCAGTCGCCCAGACTAGCCTCCTCGCTGCGTCCTGTGTCCACTGGGAATCCGCAGCCGCGGCTTCAGACTTGACCGTCACAGTCGCTGGCGCGGTGGTGAGGAAGCTCGGGACTAAAGACCACGAGCGGCATGATGGCAGTGATTTGACGATGGGCTCGAGAAGGCGGAAAGTAAAACCAATCTAGCATTCGACGCTGTAGATGACGCCAAGATGACCAGCGACGGTATTCGGACCCATCTAATCATACTGGCAGGGGTCAAAAGGGTAGTGTACGGTCTCACAATGCATTTTCTCGTACAAGTATGTTTTCACTGACCGGCATGAAGAAGTTGGGGAAACGCGGCACGACGGAGCCCAAGTAGGCTTGTGCGATGCCACCATCCCACTTGCCAGCCATCCATCCATCCCCACCGCTTACCCTCGACCCAACCCCCGGGATAAGTGGAGAGTGACGTACCTACTCCCTCAGCCCCACAATCTCCATCGGCGCCAACGTCTGCAACGTCTCGCACCCCGTCGCCAGCACCATCGCATCCGCACTACGACCCCTCCCCTGCCTCGTCCTGGCCCCCCTTTTCGGCACCGGGTTTCCCTGCACCAACCTCCGCCCATCTCTCCCTCCCCTTCATCCGCACACGCGCAACACGTGCAGAGACCTATCCTCCTCGCGACACGCGTCTCCATCTCGGCAGGTGTGCCGAGGGGTCTTGCAAGTGGGCCAGTTAGAGGCGGCGGGTAGGAGGAATAGTGCGGGACCCCACTAGTTTGGGTACTAGCACACACTTGTAGTAGTCTGGTTCGGGGTGGTTCGTGTTGGGTATTCCGGTAGGCGTGGGGGCTTGGGTTTGCGCGGGTGGGTGGGGGTTGGATTCGTACTCGGGAACCGGGGTGGTGAGTGTGAGGGTTGCGTGGACGGATGGTGGCGGGTGTTGGTGGAAAGGGGGGGTTCCGTAGTAGTACATGTCTGATGATTTCATTGAGCACTATCGTTTTTCAAGTCTAGCAACATGACGTTGGTGTAGATGGCCGAATCCTTTTCGCCTCCAACCAACAAGTCCCTCAAGCCCTTTTTGTCTTACCTTGCTCATAGCTCACTAGTGCTCGTCTCGTCTTCATTGGGAATTCTACCAGTTCCCGACATGAACCCCGGTGTAAGTGGCGTGTCAGAGAGAAACTCTTCGTCAGTATCCAAGTCGGTATACTCGATATCCTGGAGGCTTCCTCCCCGCTTCTCCATCGACGCACTCGCGTCCGTGGTATCATTATCCCCTTGCTCAGCCGTTGAAGCCCCAACTGTGTGCCGCCGGTTCGGCGACATTTGTCGCAGCGCTGAACGCGTGCTGGGGGATGTCCTGCTCGGGACGGATTTAGAGGCTAAATTGGGCTTCTGAGCGTACGGCTTGAGCATGGTGGGAACTTTGAAAGTCGGTCGTGGTTTCAAGCGTTTGGGTACTGGGATATTGGCTTTCGAAGACGACTCAAATGACGCCTCAGCAGTATCTTCTGCAGTCGAGTCTGCCGTTGGCATGGTATCCTCGGGTACGATAAAGGCGGACTTGCGTCGCCGTTGAGTTCGCGGCTCGCGTGTAGTCGAGGTCGCGGCAACGTCCTTGTAGGATCGAGACGCGGAGCGAATGGCAAGTGGCTGTTGGGATGAGACACCAAAATGGGCCAACACATTCTTGTGGATGGCTCTACGCTCCTCGAGTTCATCTTCTTGCTCTTTGCAGAAGTCTTCGAGCTCTTGGATTCTAGACTCCAGGTGTGGAATTATTTCTTGGAGCTGCTCAATCTGTTGACGCGACTTTTCGTGATCATGCTCTTCTTGCTGGTAATCCTCTAGAGCGTTCTGGAGTTGGTCTTCAAGAGTCTTACACACACGTTCGGCTTTCTGATTGAGTGCCTCGATATCGCTGGTATGCTGAGCTGCTAGGTCTTTGAGCTTGGCTTCCGACGTCTCTTGGAGCTCTCGTTGTATGCTTTGCAACGCATTTAAACTCTTCAAGGCTTCTTCCAACTCTGCCTCCTTCTCTTCTACAAGGCGGCGGTATTCCGATAATCGTGTCTCAAGACGTGCAACGCCGTCGTTCTGGTGAGCAGCGTTAGACCTTTCATGTTGAAGCGTTTCCTCTGCATCCTGACAGCGACGTTGGAGATTCTCATATTCCTTGGCAAGTGTATTGTGATCCTTCTCCCGTTGAGCTCCGGACTGCCTCAGCTCACTGATAGTATCCTTCAGCTGCTGTACCTCCAAATCACGGGCACGGTTATCCTCCTCATGTTGAAGAATAGTCGATTGAAGTGCGAGCTCCTTTGCGCCAAAACTCTCCTGGGCAGCCTTGAGCGCTTCGTTCGCGCTCGATTTTAACTCTCCGAGGAGTGTCTCCAGCTCTTTGATTCGCGACTGTGCTTTCTCCTTTTCTTGGGTAACGGCAGCATTCTCCTCTTGCAGGCGGCCTTGGTCTTCTCTCAGGTCTTCGAGCTCCGTTTCTAAGCCTTCTAGCTGGTCGACCGAGTCTTCGTTTTGGATCCGTAGTGACTCAACTTCATCGCTCAAGGAGCGAATTTGCTCCTCAAGTTTGGTTGATTTCTCCTTCTCTCTACGTAGCGGTTCTTCGACTGTGTTGCAGCGCGTTTCGAGGTCTGTGCAAATCTGTGCTACGGAACGTAAGATGGCGTCTCTCTGATACTTGCCCTGGCTCTGCAGTTCCGAATCAAGCCGTGTACTCCAGTCTTCCAAATGCTCACCAGTGTTTTGTGTATTTGCAGCTTGGAAGAGTGATATAGAGGTATTCTTTGGCGTCTCAGAGGCATATGGGCAGGCGCCTGTTACAAGCGCCAAATCCCGTTGTGCCTTCACAACTGCCATTGTAAGAGTATGAGGCAATTTCGGCTCTCCTGGCTCGGCAGCGAGAACTATGGTGGTCAGGAAAGCAAGGGTAGCAGCGATGAGCTGCCGATGGATCGATGCTACATGAGTGCAGACGGCTTGATGATTCGGGTCGAGCCGCACAAGACGCCAGATCTTATCTTGCAGTGCCTTTGAAGACAAACCGCGGAGCGCATTGCCACGTGATGCTGAAGAAGACAGGGTAGCAGTGGTGAGCTCATCTACGAAACTGACAAGATTGGACATGTGCCTAGGGCTTGGTTGTTCAGCACATGCATCTAGAACACGGGAAAACAGTGCCTGGATATCTGAAGCATAAGCCTGTCTCCATCAGTTGAGTGGTCTACCATGGTTTCGAATGTGCTTACCGCGAATTTAGGAAGTGATACTAAGAGCAGCTCGGAAACGCCGGCTGGCTCTGCTGTCTGTACAGCATCAAAGACACATGATGCGTACCGTGTCACCATACTTTGTGATGGTTTTTTGGAGCCAGAAAGCTGGCCAAAGAAAGACAGGGCCTCCAATTGAATGGCGGGGCTAGAGGCCGACTCTTCTATCCTTGCGCGGCATTTATCAAGAAGCAATGCCCCCTTTTCATGCTTGAGCCAGCTGTCTCTGATGTCCATGTCGATGCTTTGCATGATTCTAGAGGCAATACGCAAGCCTTCCATTACTTCATCGTCGTCGACAACGGGGGCTTTGAGGAGCCACAAGATATTCAAGCACGTCATTTGTATGTTCTTGTACAAGCCCTTGGTAGAGCCAAATAGTTTTTGACCGGATGGTGTTACCCACTGCTGCATTAGCGTCTGGGTAGAGACGGGCTCATGACTGGTGTCGGAAGCGTAGGCAGGCTGGATGCCTTCTGGATGCTCGACGATAATGACTATGCCACACAGCCACAACAGCAGCATGGCCGACTCGCCAGATACATTGTTTTGCAAGATGCGGCAAAGCTCCGTGTCGAAGCGTCGTCTGGCAGCACTAGGAAGGAGACGGTGGAGCTGGGCGCACGCTCCATTGAGCATGCGATATACCGACCTCAAGGCATCGGAATTTGGGTTCTGCGAAGCCTTTTCAAAGACGTGGAGCAGAAAGCTCTGTGCGGCGGCGGGCAAAGGAATTGCCGCTGGCAAAGGGTACGACAGAAGCAGCACACATAGTTCTCCGAGCTGGCGCTGGGTCAGGAGGACGGGATGGTGGCAAAGCGTGTACTACTTACGTCGTTGAAGTCTTGCTTGGAGGAAACGGCCCTCTCCAACAGACCGTTTAACAGGCCCGGGTAGCGAATCAATAGTTGGTCACGGAATTCGGGTGCGTGGCCTGCATAGGGGCAGGCAGTCAGCCGATGTGATAACAAGAAGCGGTCAAAAACTTACACAGACGGTGCAGGACACGCAGCGTGTAAGCCGTCAGCGGCAAGGCATCGCGGACGATTTTGGCCAAGGCGGTCAGGGCGCATGGGGAGCGGTGATGGATAGAAGCGCGGATGGTGGGTAGGTCGGCACGCGCGAGTAGGTGGGACAGAGGCTGTGTGTGAGATGTTGGTCAGACAATCAATTAACCATGGTGGAACGCACAAGTGACGAGTCATGTGGGTAGCGGTGCAATACAGTAAGGTAATACTAGCATCGGACTTACAGACAGCGAGGGAGGATATGGGCATTGGATGATCCTCGTCAATTCCGCATTGAGCTGTGCGCCCAGGTCTGCGGTAGGGGCCCCGTCTGGCATGGCTGGCCTCGGCCTCCAAGGTTGCAACTAATAGTGCGTATGTATGTATGTGTGTACGTTGTAGTGTAGGCGGTTCTGGTTCCCGTGCAAAGTGTGCAGCGTGTCGCACCGCATCGCATCGCCTATACGCGATCTTGTTTGGCCCTCTTGCGTTCCTCCGACAACCGCGCCAGCCAATCTTTGTGCCCTGCGTACAGTCGCATGTGCACTATACGCATGTAGTACCAGTACGTAGTGAATGTACAGACATGGGCCGCCAATACTCCCCGCCTTGCACCGCCGCCCGCACCGCATGCTTTTTTTTGCTTTTTGGCAGTGCCTAGACGGCTGGTTGACGTTGCGCGATGGTGTTGCGTCGCGGCTGCTTGGATGCGCCATCAACGTCTGTCTTTGTCTTGTCGTGTCTTGTACTGTCTTGTCGAAACTCGCCCGGTGCATGCATGGCCGTGGCCGACTGGAGCGTGGAGCGGCTCTTGACGGCGGCGTGGCATGTCGATGTGGATGCAAACGGCCCCCACTGCTGAGGTAATTGGATGACGGCCGCCCAATCCACGCTATCCACGCCCTCTTGCTCGCCCTCCATATCCCTCGGGCCTTTGCTTTCCATCCCGACGGTTGCTGCTGCTGAGCCTCATACATGCCATGTCTGTGTATCCATGTGGCGGCCGCCACGCTTCCAGGCACACACACACACACACACATACGCCTCTCCTGCCAGCTGGCCCATGAATCCATCCGATATCCGTCTGGAATAGGAAAAAACTCGGCTCGTTCTCATCTGCATTTGCTTGCAACTCTAGCCGGCGCCATGTCACGCGACTGACGACGCCTTGACTGTCATCCACCACCAGTCGCCACGCTGCATATCCATAGCATACCACCGCCTCTGTCTGCCGCTGCCGCCCTGGCCTTCCCCGCAATTGCCTCGCCCGTCTCCAAGCCCCCTTGCAGCTGATCACGCTCAACCGGCTCCATTTGCTGCTGCACATCGCAATCGGTAACCCAGTCAGCTTCCCTCGCCCCATGCCTCTTCTCCTCCATCAACCACACTATGTGGTCTTGCCGCCTTGCCCGTGCGTTGGCCCATGACGCCCAAAGCCTTGCCCAAAACAACAATGGCGCCCGCCTGTACCTTGAATCATCTTCTTTCCGCTTTTGCGCTCCTTGTCCTCACCCGTAAGCCCCATAAAATGCTTACCGTAGTGCTGCCATCCGTTCCTCTAGCTCGCAAATCGCGCATGGGCCCATAGTCTCCGTCACTGAGGCCTGCCTCGACCTGTAGTCTGGCCAGGTAGATCAACTTCCTCCTTCTTTCTTTCTTTCTTTCCCCTTCTTTTTTCTTTGCTTTTCGGTTTCTCTCCTCGCCTCTCTTTTTCTTTCAAAAAAAAATCATGTTTTGGCAAGCAGCAGCGCGAGTCAGGCACACAGTCTCGCCTTTGCTCAGGCGAGCAGGCACTCGGGCACGAAGCCGAGCCGACCGAACCTTCACATCCCACCCCAACCAACGACCCTTCTGGAACTCTGGGCGAGCCTTGCTCTTCTCTGCCGTCACTGGCACAACCACCTACTTTTACGGCGCCAATGATGAACCCCACCGCATCCAAATGCCATGGCTCAAGTCCACTGGTCCTCAGTATGCAGACAAGCACGAGATGGAAAAGGTGGGTTTATCAGAAACGATACGTTTGCACGTCATCCATGCTCAACAGCCCAGGCCATCACGGAGCTGAGGGAATTGCTGGGGGAGGAAGTAATCAGCACCGACGATGAAGATTTGCACAGACACGGCTACTCGGAATGGTCTTCCATCAACATTGACCAGCTGCCAATCGCCGTGGCGTACCCAAAGTCGACGGAAGAGTGCTCAGCCATTGCCAAAATCTGTTTCAAGTACAGGATACCAATGAGTACGCACCTCCTGCTTTCTCCCACCCTGCCCACTAACACCGCAAAGTCCCCTACTCTGGTGGATCAAGCTTGGAGGCAAACTTCTCGGCCCCCTTTGGTGGCATGAGCATCGACTTTGCCTTTATGGATCGAATCATTGCCTTGCACGAGGATGAGTGAGTCGGCAATGCCTTGTACCTAAAGCGGGGGCACTGCTGAAAAAGCCTATAGCATGGACGTTGTCGTCCAGCCTTCTGTGCCCTGGATGCGTCTCAACGATCAGATCAAAGAGTCTGGTCTTTTTTTCCCCGTTGACCCGGGCCCTTCGGTATGCATACACCCGTCACTTGATTGTGCACCACATGACCACCCAACTTTGATTAACAAACGTGTCAGGCCCGAATTGGAGGCATGGTAGGCACCAGCTGCAGGTGGGTGCGGTTATCTATGCTGTACGGATATTGCAACTAATCATCGCAGCGGAACTAACGCCGTGCGATACGGAACCATGAAGGATTGGGTTATCAACCTGACCGTGGTCCTGGCTGACGGCACCGTCATCAAAACCAGACAGCGGCCCCGGTATGCACATTCCCACATATTGGCTCCACAGCATCATTGATGGTTTTCTAGAAAATCGTCTGCTGGCTACAACTTGACAAACCTCTTCATTGGGTCCGAAGGTACCCTCGGCATCGTCACAGAGGTGACGCTCAAGCTAGCTGTCATACCCCAGGAGACCAGTGTTGCAGTCGTGACCTTTCCTACAATACGCGATGCTGCAGCTGCGGCCTCGAAAGTGCTGCGGGCCGGGGTCCCTGTAGCCGCCATGGAGATCATGGATGATGTGCAAATGGGCGTCATCAACAAAGCGGGTGCGACGACAAAAAAATGGAAGGAGTTGCCGACCATGTTCTTCAAGTAGGGTTTCCAGATAAATTGCATCTTGTGCATCCAGAGCTAACGGCTGCAAACAGGTTCTCGGGAACAAAAGCAGGGGTATGTTCAGCCCTACAGTCGCGCATTTACCCAGAACGTAACTAACTGCATATCAGGTACAGGAAAACATTGAGCTGGTCAAGGCTATCGCAAAAGCCAACAAGAGCGGTGATTTTGAATTTGCCACGGATGCCGAGGAGCAGAAAACTCTTTGGTCGGCTCGCAAAGAGTCGCTCTGGAGCATGATGGCGCTCCGTCGCGAAGGTGACGAGGTTTGGTCAACAGATGTCGCAGTCCCCATTTCCCGGCTCCCAGACATTATAGGTAATGACCCTGCAACAGCACTCTCGCTCAACCCTTTTCTTCCTTTCTTGTCTGACACTAGTACAGAGATCTCCAAAAAGGAAATGGACGACCTTGGCCTTTTTGCGAGCATCCTCGGTCACATCGGAGACGGAAACTTTCACGAGAGCATCATGTACAACAGCAAAGACCCCAAGGAGCGAGCTGCCGTTGAAAAGTGTGTTCATGACATGGTCGACCGAGCGCTCGAGATGGAAGGTACTTGCACTGGCGAGCATGGCATCGGACTCGGGAAAAAGGCATCACTGCAGAAAGAACTGGGTGCTGACACCATCAACGTCATGAGATGCATCAAAGGTGCATTAGACCCTTACTGGCTCATGAACCCGGGTAAAATCATGGACGCTCAGGCATAGCTAATGCCGCCACTTTACTTCTTTTTCCTTTTCGTTCAAAAGCCGATATTATGCATTGGGAGGGATGTCTGACCGTCTGCACTGCATCTGCTGGGGGCATGCATAGAACTCGTCCATTGACCTTTTTTTTCCAAAAAGAAAAGTTCTTAATAATTAAAAGTTTACGCTCTGCAAATTTGGGGAAAAGTGAGCAAAGTTGCCGTAGCTAACAAGGCGAGCGTGAGACCTCCGTGATCGGTGGTCGCGTTTTCCACCCCACCCCCGCGCGTCATAACTTGCCGACTTACTAAACTTTGGGAACTCGATTGACTCAACCTTATAATTCTACATTCCCTTCTACCCTAACCATGGAAGCTGAACATTTTACGTCTCCCAAGAAGGAATTCCCCAAGAGGAAGTGCGGTAAGCATTTGCCACCGGACCAAAACGATTGACTGACTGACTCCATCGCAGGCGTGCTTGGCGCAACTGGCTCTGTCGGCCAACGCTTCATCCTTCTTCTCGCACTCCACCCACATCTCGAGCTACACGCTATCGGAGCGTCGGAGCGATCGGCTGGCAAGAAGTACAAAGACGCTGTCAAGTGGAAGCAGGCGTTGCCATATTCGGAGCGCATTGGAGAATTGGTAGTGAAGAAATGCGTACCTGAAGAGTTCAAGGACTGCGACCTAGTCTTCTCTGGACTTGACAGCGATGTTGCGGGGGATGTTGGTAGGTGTGCTGCTTCGCATACCTTGGGCTGGAGCTGACCTTCTACACAGAAATGGCCTTCCTCAAGGCTGAACTTGCCGTCTTCTCCAACGCAAAGAACTACCGCCGCGATCCTATCGTCCCACTCGTCGTTCCCACTGTAAACCTTCCACATCTCGACATGATCAAGCACCAGAGGCAACACCACAAGCTAGAGAAGGGTTTTCTGGTGTGCAACTCAAACTGTGCCGTCATTGGAATAGTGATTCCTTTTGCGGCGTTGCAAGATAAATTTGGTCCCATTAACCAAGTGTCCGTCGTTACAATGCAGGCCGTCTCAGGCGCTGGCTACCCCGGGGTCAGCAGCATGGATATTATCGACAATGTCGTACCCTTTATTTCGGGTGAAGAAGACAAGCTCGAGACGGAAGCCTCCAAAATCCTGGGAAGCGTCAATGAGGGTGTGACTGGTTTCGTGGACCAGCCCATGAAGATTTCCGCAGCGTGCAATCGCGTTCCGGTCTTGGATGGACACACTGCATGTGTATCACTACGCTTCGAGCGCCGCCCACCACCCAGCGCAGAGGAGGTCAAGCGGGCAATGCGCGACTATGTCTCGGACGCGCAAAAGCTGGGCTGTCCCTCTGCCCCTAAAAGGGCAATTGCAGTCATGGACGAGCCCGACAGGCCGCAGCCAAGGTTGGATAGGGAGACTGATAGAGGATACACTGTCAGCGTGGGTAGAATACGGGAGGATGAGTCTGGTATTTTCGATATCAAGTTTGTTGCACTAAGCCACAACAGTAAGTTGACTACCATGCTTGAGGCATGGAAATGATGCTGACTATTCGCAGCGGTTATCGGAGCGGCAGGCTCTTCCATCCTCAATGCCGAGGCCGCAGTGCTGAAAGGATACGCCTAAGATGTCGAGTAATGAAGAAATGTTGATGGCATGAAAGTTGAATCAAAAATTCAGAGTAAAAATTGACCGGACTTTGAATGCCCTACGTAACGTGTTGTGCCGAACTCATCAACTGTATGCATTGAGCGTTGTGTAGATGCGAACGCGAAATTGAGGTAAGCAAATCATTTGCACACAATTCAATTTCCAATCACTGCATTGTGCAACTTGAATCCATCTCATTAGACGTTCCCATTACTTATTTGCGAGGATGATGCCCACCGAGGCGCTAGTCTTGGCGGGGACGCTAGTGCTCGGTTAGCACACGGCGCTAGTGTGGGAATTTGATCAAATCCTCCCAGCTCGTTTTCGTACGCTGACAGGACTTCCGACAACCTCGACGACTAACCTCACACAACCGTCAAAATGGCGCGTGGACCCGTAAAGCACCAGAAGCGCCTCAGCGCGCCCTCGCACTGGCTCTTGGACAAGCTGTCCGGTAGGCTCGATTTCGGCACGCCCGCAACGGGCAGTGCAAAGCAAGACGGCGAGGATTCAATTGACAATTTGCAGGTGCCTACGCCCCCAAGGCCTCGCCCGGTCCTCACAAGCTCCGCGACTCCCTCCCCCTCGTCATCTTCCTCCGCAACCGTCTCAAGTATGCGCTCAACGCCCGCGAGGTCAACGCCATCCTCATGCAGCGTCTGGTCAAGGTGGACGGCAAGGTCCGCACTGACAGCACCTTCCCCACTGGGTTGATGGACGTCATCTCGATTGAGAAGACTGGCGAGAACTTCCGTCTGATCTACGACACCAAGGGCCGTTTCACTGTGCACAGGATAACAGACGAGGAGGCACAATACAAGCTCGGCAAGGTCAAGCGTGTTCAGCTTGGCAAGGGCGGAATTCCCTACTTGGTTACGCACGATGCGCGAACGTAAGTTCTCGCTCTATCAGCCGTTGGACCACAGTTTGGGCTAGGTGGCTGAAGGGAAACCCTCTTTCACCAGGCATACGACCAGGGTCTGGCTATGTCGGAATTGCTGCTAAACATATGTGTAGGATCCGTTACCCCGACCCGACCATCAAGGTCAACGACACTGTCAAGGTCGACCTCTCCACGGGCAAGATCTCCGACTTCATCAAGTTCGACACTGGCGTCATCGTCATGGTCACTGGTGGTCGTAACATGGGCCGTGTTGGTGTCATCACGCACCGTGAGCGCCACGATGGAGGCTTCAACATTGTCCACATCAAGGACGCTGTTGACAACGAGTTCTCGACTCGTGAGTCCAACGTCATGTAAGTAGCTTTTTTTGTGACGTTGCGGAGTGGCAGTGCTGACAAAGGCGCAGTATCATTGGAAAGGAGAAGCCATGGATCTCCCTGCCCAAGGGCAAGGGTGTCAAGCTCTCGATCGCCGAGGAGCGTGATCGCCGCCGTGCGTACGCCCTCGCTGGTCACTAAATGTGACACGGGCGGGTGTTTAGTAGTAGGTTAGCGTATGAAGTACCCATGAATTCACGAGCATTGGTGCGGGAGTAGGAAACTGGGAAGAAAACCCAGGCGTTCGTGAGCCCTTGTAGGGGAGGAGTGACGCGGATCTTGGGCATCTGCTTATCATAGAAATACCATGAGTGAGGCCGAGAATCAAACAAAATAACCAGCTGGGCAGCCCGGGGGCTCAAACATTGGGCATGAATTGTGAGCGGAGCATGGTGATTGTGAGACAGTGTCGTATGCGAAGAGTGGTTTTGGAGGAGTGCAAAAGCAACAAAGGCATTGCGGCAGGTGTAGCCAATGGGGACGCGCAAGGACGAGAAGAGTTGGTGGCGCGGAAAAGAGGAGATTTCGGGTGGGCACTGTAGGTAATACTGGGTAGAGTAGACTGGGGGGCATGGGGGGCATGAGATAAGGGGAGGACGGGGCTGTGTTTGCGCGCTCTTGGGCGGGGGAGGCCATTGGCATGGGCCGGAAGCGCGGGCAGAGAGAGGGTGTGTGTCGGAAGCAGACGAGACACGACAGCAGAGGATGGAGGCCAGCCGCTCTGCCTCAGGACTAGGCTATGGAGGCTCTGCGCGTTTCAGCAGAAGCTGGTGTTTGAAGCACCTGCACCGGGCGTGCCTGGGACGATCAGTCTGGGGAGGGCGGTGCAGGCTAGAGGAGATGAGACGGTCGACTTGTCGGGAAGAGGGCAAATGGCATGGCTGGTGAAGATTGCGCCGAACACCAGCCACTATGAACAGGGAAGCAGGGAGAGCAGAGGCAGGGGGCCACGCGCCCACCACACGACTGCTACGCTGAGGCTGCTCGCGCCCATGAGCTGCTGATGCTTTTTCTGTGTTTGGTTCCTGTGCCTGGCTCCCAGCCATCATCACGTCACCATCGAGTCCGCAGCGGTGGTTTGACGGCTGGATAACGTCCCGCATTCCAAGCACAAGCAGCCGTAGCCAGCTTTATCGCCGACTAGCCGCCAACGCCCCCCAGCGTTCGCATCCATCTCCGCTGCCGTTTGCGCTATTGGCTGCCCGCCCGCTTGTACCGTTTGCGCTGCAGCTCACAGCTTGGTTCCTTTGGCCCTCCACCCTCCTCCACCTCGTGTCTACGCCAACACGCACACACCACACCCTTCCCCGCAACCGAAACAGCCAGCGACCGTCAATCGTCCGCCGGCTGCCTGTGTCAATTGCGTCGCTGTCCTGCATCGTGCCATTCCCGGGTCGAGGCATCAATGACACTGCAGGCATCCCCCGTGCATCCTCACTCGTCATTCGTTTCACCTCGGCC
>JALPSE010000383.1:0-21549 GCA_030558545.1 Bipolaris gigantea | reverse complement strand
ACTCACCACTCACCACTCACCACTCACCACTCACCACCACCACCACTCACCCTCACACGTCACGCTGCTGCCACCGCCAGTGAAGCTGCTGGGCCCGCGATACCGGCCAGCGGCTCCCTTTGCTTTCTGCCATATGCCGGTCCCGTTCCAGACGTCGATTCACTCCTGTTTCGTCGATCCACGCTTCCCTCTCCTTTGTATCGGCTCCAGGCATGCCAAAGCATCCTCTCCGCGGGACTCGCCGCTGCCCTGCCAATCACCGGCCCCCGTCTCCCACATGGCCTTGTTTTTTCCCATGTCCATCGCCAAGCCACTGCCCTCTCCCCTTCAGCGACACGGCCAGATGCTCCATCTGCTCAGAGCACACGCGAGCTAGCCATCACCGCGTCTGCGTCCCTGCTAGCTCGCTAACCAAGGCGTGAACCGGTGCATATCAAAGCAATAGGTGGCGTGCCGCTTCCCCGGACTCGCATTCCTTTTGCTGCACACGCTCGACTCCTCTGGCAATCAACAAAGTGAAAGCACTCGAGGCATGGTCCGCAGCTACTACCTGCAGCACGTCCGTGCAAAGCAGATGGGGAAATCACGTCCCTCGTCGATATGCTTTCATCATTGCGTCACTCTAGCACCTTCTCCACATCAAACATACCGCAACTCTCGCGCTGTGCTTTTTTTTTGGCTCCCGCCGCTCAGCTACACACCACCACCTCTAACCTGCCTGAATCATTTGCAGTCGGTCTAGGAGTGATCGGAAACGATGGGTTCTATTTGCAGCTTTGCTGATAATTTAACTTTGCCGCACGGTGCTTTTTCCCGTCAATACGGCCACTGCCACCAGCCAGCCATGCCTTGTGATTCAGGGCAGCATGCACTGTGTGTAGACAACGGCATGAGTTTTCTGCTGTTGGAAAGGCCGCGGCTGAGCTTGCTCTCACTCGATGCAAGATGCATGCACATGCACGTACGAGGTTGGTATCTGGCAACGGTGCGATAGCCTGTCGTCTATGGGGAGAGACGCATGAGCTGGAGATTACGTCGCACTGCAATTATCCCACGACCACGGTCCCGCGTCGAAAAGGTGGTCTAGCCATGGATCCATCACTATCACACCTAACCCCCTTTCCCGACACGGCCTAGGACGGGAGGAAGCTTACCTGGAGTCAAACGGTCTCGAGTTCAACTGAATTGTTTGTCAATCGACGACGTCGTTTAGTGTAGCCGCTAAACTGAGACAAACAAACATTGTCTGTCATGTTTGATCATTCGCACGTCATGACTCGCTTTTGCGATACCGAGGACATGGTGAGAGTGCGTGTCGGAATGCTTCATGAGAAATGAGGACGGGATTGTGTAGGCAGGGTATACGACTGCACTCACCGTGGCTACACGGAAGAAGGAAGGAAGTTTGGAGTGTAGAGTAGTAAGAGTAATGTGCAGCACATGATGGTGCTATGGTTGACTCGGAAATCATCAAATCCACAGCACGCATGCTCCTCTCTGCATACCCTTGTGTTTATCCAATCATGCAGTAATGCACCGCACTTGCACTTGCATAACGTTTCATGTCTTCCAGGCATGTACGTACGTACAAGTGTAAACCCCAGGCTGCTCCTTCTCACATGACCGTGATGCCAAGTCTGCTTGCTACACAAAACACAGCAGTACGCGCTGATGGAGTTCTCTTACCACAGCCTGTACGCAAATTATCAATTCTTGCCAATGCTCCTTGTGGCTGACAAAGCATCCTGATGATCGGTGCACTCGCTTGGCATGCATACTCTATTTGCGCATCGCACGGAGATTGGAAGCCAGGATAGCACATGTGCACCAGACAACTCTCCAATGCCATGACACATGCAAAGAAAAAAAAGGATCAAGACCAGAGCGAACCCACCAATTCTCGCTCCTTCCATTACCCATTCCAATCGTGAACCCCAACGCATAATACAACAACATGCCATAGGCGTAGTAGTTTCGCTACCTGCCTAGCACCGGGGAGTTCCGAAAGCGTGGGCTGGAGAGGGGTTGTCGTATACCATCCATCCAGCTTGCCTCGCAAGCCAAGAGCAGCACCACCTGGCTCCACGTCTGTCCGTCAGTCTGTATACCTATCCGCCGCCGCACTTGCAACCTCGCCTCGCCTCTCCGCCATCCTCATCAGCGAATGCCAACGCCCTCCACCCCCCGCCTAACCTCCCTCCTTTCGCACCTCTCCGCCCCCACTCCGCCCTCCAGCAACAGCAACAGCAGCAACACCCCCCCAACCACAACCATGTCGAGCCACCCGCCCGCAAAACCCCCCATCACATGCCACGTCCTCGACACAAGCATCGGCCGCCCCGCCGCCAACATTCCCGTAACCCTCACGCTGTACCCCTCTTCCTCGGCCTCGGCCTCGACCTCGGCCCTCACCTTCACCGCAACCACCAACAGCGACGGCCGCGTAGCCTCGTGGACGGCCTCGACGCCCTTTTCGTCCACGACGGTGGCGGAGGCATTGGCACGGGCAGGAGGCCATCAGCGGTGCGGGTTGACGTTTGACACGCAGGCGTATTTCGGCGACAAGGGCATAGCCACGTTTTTTCCCGAGGTCGAGGTCAGGTTTGTGGTGAGGGAGGGGGCGAGGCAGGAGCATTATCATGTGCCGGTGCTGCTGGGGCCGTTTGGCTATACGACCTATCGGGGCAGTTAGGCAAAGGGGGCGTGTGGATACGGGGAGACCGGACGACGAGTGGCTGCTTGAGACAATGGGTTCGATTGTTAAACCGGGGGGGACATGTGTGTGTGTGTGTGTGTGTGTGTGTATAGGATTCTCAGGACAAACATGAGCATGGGACAAGGACGGATAGTAATACATCAACACTGCTGCATTTCTACCCTCTAGCACCTTGGACGAGGAAACAAGACTTTTGTCTCCATCCTCATCTCTTGGCTTATTTGCTAATACGGCTACTTGCCCTTTGTGCAGCATCTCCATGTCCATCTACACTTCCCTCCCCCTTTCCCTTCCTCCTCGCTGACATCAACACTTTAACTCGCACACAGAGAGCCACCCTCCTCATAGATACATGTGGAAAAAAAATATAAAAGGAAAAACGTACGTCGGCGCTAGACGTCAAGTATAAACAGATGGAGAAGAAAAGGAGATCATGACCTTCCGAGAGGAAGAGAAGAAAAAAAAAGAGTACGCAATAAGCAAAACATCCTTGGGATATCGATGAAAGGGGAAGACACACACGCACACACACACTGAGGCACGTACGTCTAAATAAGATAGAGGGAGTGCGCGCAGAAAGAAAGAAGAAAAAGAGAAGAAGAAGGGGGTATCCAAGACCGGATTCGGGAAGAAGAGAGAGAGCGAGAGAGAGAGAGCGAGAGAGAGAGAGAGAAGTAATGGAATCCGAGATTGCCAGACCTCGGTCTATACAACAATCCCATAAACCCCTTGATTTCGTAGAATGCAACGAGACAAAAAGCACTAGCTCGGCCCAGTCTTGCTGGACTTGTGGTGGGGTTTCAACGTCGACCCGTGACATCAACTCTCCACCACCCAGTGTGAAACGAATCCAAACAAGACAAAGCAAAAAAGGTTTGGTTTACAGTTCACTTCGGTTGGTGTCTGCAAAGGGACTGGTATCTCTTCGGTTGGAGACGGTGCTGCCTCGCTTGGAAGCGAATGCCTCTTCGACAATGGGTGTCATTGGGGTGCGGAGGCCAGACGATGGGTCGTAGGATGTGATGCGCTGAGACATCATGGGTCGGCCGTTATCGAACGACGAATTGTCGGAAAAGGGGCTGTTGTCCAGGTGGGGAGTTGTGTCTTGGAATTCGGTGCCATCGGAATCACGGTTGGCGGGTTTAGCGACGAGTGTCTGGTTTGCGCGTGTGTGGTCGTCCTCGTCCTCTTCGGTGTCGGATGACAGGCTTCCTCGGCGTGCGTGCGAGTGTTCCCTGCCATCGTCGGATGAGAGTGTGGAGCTGGCAGTGAGAGGTCGTCCGGCCGAGGCGCGGCGTTCGGGTGTGTTGACTAGGGTTCGTTCGGTATCCGTGGTGGAGCTTGCGCTCTTTGATGGGCTGTTCTCGGGGCTCTTCTTCTTGGTGATATTGAGCGCCTTGACCGGGCCGAGCTGGGCGGTGCTACGGACAGAGTTTTCTGGGCTGATGCCGGGCATTTGAATGCGAATAGGCTTGGTGGCGTGCTTGAGGTCGATCGAGGGTACGGGTGGTGTCTGCGTGGGCGTTTCTCCTGGGCTGCTTGATCCTGCCGATTTTACGCTGACCACGGCGGCCTTGCCACGCACAATGGTTTGAGCAGGAAGTGGAGAGACAATGGCGTTTTGGCGGTACATGGTCGAGGCGACGCTGCCTCGTTGGGCAAGGCTTGGCGCGATGCTAGTGCGGCCGGCAGTGCTGGAAGACATCATGGAGTCGCGGAAGTCGGGGAGGAAGAAGTGCTGGTCGGCAGAGGAGTAGGGGCTGCTCTTGGCCGACGAAGGCGACATGGAGGGGATCGGAGGGACGGGGGGAACAAGCAGGTCGGGAGATCCGGGGTTGCCCGAGCGATTGGTGACGCCGGGAATGTAAGCGATCTGGATAATGTTTGAGGCGCGGGTGAGGACAGACGAGGCCATGGAAGCAACCGTGTGTGTGGATGCGCGGGCGCTGCGGCGTGACTCAAAGTCGTTGTCCTTTTCTTGCTCGACAACGTCGACATGGTTCCATTCGGGCTGTTGGGAAATGGGCCTCCTCTTGCCCTTGAGGCAGTACTTCCAGACTACGAAGGTGAGAATGGCGACGGCCAGGATACCTCCAATGACACCGCCGGCAATGGCGCCGACGTTTGGTTTGCTAGGCTCAGCTGGCGCAAGGGTAGGGTCGACCTGGCAGTTGACCGAGGCGCACTCGTTGCATGTTCGCGAGTTCTGGACGCAGACCTGGTTGGCCGGGCACTTGATGCCCTCGCAGGACAGTGGTGCTTGCTCGCACAGCTTGCACCGCTTCTCTATCCGGAAGACGTTTTCGGCGTCTGGCAGCAGGTTAGCATGCGGCCATGAGGGAGGGTGTGGCGGGTGCAGATGGTACCTCGAAGCGCACGGATCGACATGACGGGCGGTTAGGGGATCAGCGGGCCCTAATGGTGATGATGAAGGCGAAGATGGCGAAGATGGCGAAGAGGAAGTAGGGCAAGGAGAAGAAGAAGAAGAAGAAGAGGCAATGTGGGCCAGCGATCAGCCGTAGACACACCAGGGTCGGGGTGCAGCGGTGGCGGGTTACGGGTAAATCGGCGAAGATAAGGGTGCGCGTGGAGGGCAGTTGGGTGGGTGGTTGTGAAGGAGGGTTCGGCGCCGGGTGGCGAGCAAAAGAGGGCGACGCAAAGGGAAAGAGGAAGACGCGGAACAGAAGACAAATAATGAGTGACGGCGAACAAGGGCGGGGGTGAGGTGAGGGCGGATGCAGCGTAGAGGTGAGTGGAGTGGAGGAAGAGACAAAGAGGCAGGGCCGTGGGCGGCGGGTGCGCAGCGGTGGGCTGGTAAGAGGAGGGGCCAGGGAGGCCGCGCGTGTTTCGTGTCGTTCCGCGAGGGCCAGAGGCTGCAATGTGCCCGGCGTGGGACAGGGTCAAGGTCGACGGGGAGACTCGTCTAGTAGGCTCTTGGGAGGCAGTCTTGTTGGCGATGGTGTAGCAAGCCGTCGGCGGGCGGCGATCAGGCGTTGGGCTAGCCGCCATGATATAACGGGTGGTGGTGAAGGGGCGGGCGCCTGCACGGCACGGCACGGCACAGCATGGCAAGAGCGGCCATGGCGGCAATGGCAGCCATGGCGGCAATGGCAGCGGATCAACTGCCTATACTCACCACCACTCGGCCGCTCGTGGGCAAGCGGGCTCGGCCCAATCTATTTATTGCAGGCCCAGCCGTGCGAGCTGCCGCGAACCCAGCGGAGCCAGCGAACTCCCGCCCAGCTGCTCGACCCTCAACCTTGTGCCGGCCCCGCGGCTGTGATTGGCCCCGGCCCCGCCAGCCTGCGCGTCTAGATGGCGCGGACAAGTCACGAGGGCACCAAGTCCACATGCGCAGTGCAAATCCATCCACGCACACATGTCCTCCCATCACGCCCTTCTCAACACCACCGCCCTGGTCGCTGGGAGCGTCCACCGGCTATCCCCATCCGCATCTGCACCCGCATCCGCCTCCATCCAGTGCCTGGCTTGCCCTGCTACCCATTGTCTGCCAAACAAGCGGTAAGCCTGTCGCTGTCGGCCTCTGTGGGCTGAGCCCGTATCCACATCCCTTCATTTCCCTTGCCCCAGCCGCGCCACAAGCCCACGACGCGCCACCTTCTTCCACCTCCCCGTCTTACGCTGCTCCATTCGCAACATAACACTGCGTGTATCATCGTGGGCCATGTCCCTTGTCCTTGCTGATCCCAAACGGTCGAGACCGCCGCAGCTCACCTCCCTCTTTGGCCCTCGGCGTGCCTGCCATCCCACTATTTGCATTTTCAACCTTGCAGCCATCTTATAGGCCCAGGTATCTGTTAACCATTCTGCACGCTTCTCCCTCTCCATTCCCCATGCGGCTTTTTTTTCAATAGCCTCGTCTCTTTTGCTTGCACTTGCTTTCCAATACTTCGTCCGTTATGCACACGCACCCCTTTTTTGCCTAAACCTACTTCTTCCCAACCACAGCAATGCTGTTGTTTGTGCGCATGCTGTCGCAACTATCTACATCCGACCATTTGCTATCCGCCCGTGGCTGGCCTGGGCTTCAGATCCAACTCGACCGCCTTCCATGCTTCCTTTTCGTCATACAAACTCCGTCGTCTTCCCCCGCTATGGAGCCCGCTCAAACGGCTGAAAATAGCCCACAAATTCTATTCTCCACTCATCTCCAACCTTGATCCCGAGACCTGCATTTACCCGTATTCAACCAAACTCGTCTCGATGCCTCGCCATGGCAGCTCTAGCTCAACAGCTCAACATGACCATCGTAACCAAGGTAGCAGATGCAAAAAGAGATTCTATACTTGATCACATTCCCTGTTGACGCGTCATTGTCCTGTGACAAGAAAGGACATATAAAAGAATACACGACAGCTGTGCACCTGTCCCTACACACACAACCCGTCTTGGGCCTCAAAGGCCACATTTGCATGCCACTGTAACATCGCCTGCGTGTCGCATAGATTGCGCGTCTCTCCAGTCTTCCGAACAGCAGGAGATTGTCCTCATGGTCGTCCCGTACCCTCGTTCGTCACTTGGAAAATGAGGGACGTCAGAGTAATATCGATACCCCTCCGGCCCGGTGGGAAAAGAAACGCCTAAAGGCATGTAGTAATCGAAGAGACCAGAAGACGAAGCAATATACCAAGGAGAACAGTGTCCAAGGCCTTTTTGTTAGAGTCGTGTATCCAGCCTCGGAACCGGGCCGGATATTGCAATCTCCCCTTCCAATCTCCCTCTTCACCATCTGCCTCCCACTTGCAGAGGAAAGATGCCATACGAAAAAAAAAACAAAGGCTTCTTCTCTTCCTAGCCCTTGGTCTTTACGCCAGTCCATGTCTGCATGTCATTTCCCTCGACACTACACAGCACCCTCAGCTGACTACTCTTCAGCCAGCACCGTCCCGACAAAATATCCCTCCTATCCCACCCCTCGTACTTTGCCTCATCATCGAAATGTCTTCTTGTCCTTTTCGTTCCGCAACGGATGCATCCTCGTCCCGTTGCCAACATGCTCTGCTGGTAGTATGATCGGCATTTTGCAGCAGTCCTCGTAAACCTAGTGGCCTCACTTTCAAAGTCAATCACTAGCCCCCAAAGTCCCATGTGCCGCATTCATCGACTCCATTGAGACACCGAACAGCCTGGCAGAAGTGGGGGAAATGGTCTCGGAATAGCACGTTTCAACCTCTTTGGCCCGATGCACGTCGTGAGACGTCCTTGTGATCCGACAGGAAGACCACTGCCCCTTTTGCGACCAAGGCCTTTCCACATTCAGTGCTACTATCAACGGGAACTCAAGGCGACAGAACTAGGTATCCTGGTATCCATGGCAGACATCCGAGTGTGACGCGTCTTTGATGCGGCGTGGCAACTGGGCATACAAGATTCATACAATCTCCAAAAAGTGATGCTTCACACTGGGCGTTGGGCAAACACATCGAGACTTGTCGTTATCGTGAAATCCTCAGGTGGAGCCATGTCTTGGTTGCAGGCCACGTCGGTGACTGCACTGGCTAGGAACCGAAGCAGCCTCGTGGTGAATAGCCCTTTGCCTATCCGCCGAGCGTAGGCGAGCGGCTTCGGAGAACGGGGCGCATTTACATCGGCAGACGCACTTACTACTCTGGTCAGGGAAGGTGATTCTCCTGCCCCACAGACTTTCTGCCCGTACCCCGCATGCGTCCTACCATACTGCCACAAAGACAGATCTACCGCCGCCATGCTCACGACAAAGCCACGGAACCCCCGGTTGTATCTTACAAGAACTGCAGAGTGTACCGGGCTACGTCACCTTCTGCAGACTCTCCGTTCATCGTTGAAATGCTCAGTGCCGTGCCTGTCTAACTATGGCGTGATGCTGCATATCCTGTAGCAGGCCGCCTTGTACGATCGCAGTAACATCGATAGCAAAGGCTCCTATACGGTTCCACGTCCTCTAGAATAGTACAATGTAGTCGGACATCCTTTTGTTTCGGAATCATGATGCCAGCCAAAGCAATCAAATGTCGTTTGGATTCGGGCTCTTGCAAGGTGAGTTGGCGTACGAGCAGATTGTGCTGCAGAACCTGCGCGGTAAACCCGACCGCATAGAGGGTATGCCCTGTAACCATGACAGGTGCTTGGATCTCGGGCACTGGGCACATGTTCGTCTCCCTCGCACACGTGTACGCGACTCATGCACCTTCTCCAAGAGCCGTGACCGTCACCAGATTGCCGATCCGGTAACAATCTTGAATGGCATAACAAGCCCAGAAAAAGCAAAGCGTGGCTTTTGTACTGCATCGGTTAGGCAAGACATCCTACTGCGAGTACCGTATGGGTGTGAGCCCCAGCCGCGAGCAGTTTCACATCCAACAAAGAGCGACGACTCTTGACCCTTTCACCACCCATATCCATGCTGCACTGCGGTTACTCCCACTGATAGCGCCCGACTGTATCCATAATGACAAGCGGGGTAACCCAAGCTTACATCATGAACAGGCTGTGTATTGTCACTTCGTGCTGGCGCTGCGTTGGTCCACCGTGGGAAAAGCCCGGATGCCTAAAGTAGGGTTGATGCGTAACACTCATGGGTAGGCGAATGGTATTTCAGCATGAAAGCCGGGGTTTCTTGGCCCTCGCATATTCATGTCCCATTTTGCTGCAACCATGCCCAGTCTGAGGCGTACCTGAAGGGGTCTCCCTGCTCCCCGCGACCATGGAGACCTTTGTGCGCGAGAAATCTAGCGGTGAAACCAGCACAGCCGACTTGCTCACACCATGTCACCGTCCTTTCTTAGTGTGGACACCGTGGGATGATAGCCGGCGTCAATCATGGAACGCCTTCTGAACGATGATCGGCATGATGTGTGTGTTCGCCAAAATGCTGGCGGTGCGTCGTCAACATCAGCCGGTCAGATTGTGCCTCTGGGGAGGGTGTAGAGCGAGGAAGAGAGGGTTGTAAATCTCTTCCGAGGTCGCGGTGGCAAAGAGATCGTCTTAAAGTGTCCGCACTCGTTCTGCACAATCCGACTCTACAGACGTGGCAGCCGTGCTGGCTTTCTCACACATTAACGCCGAGATGTGATGCATATCGAGTTCGGCCATGGACTGTCCAAGATGCCAGCTTTTCTTGACGAGTTAGGAAACGTTGTGAGCGGTCGGTTTGTAGAGGGTGTCCTGCGGTTCGGTCTTTCTCGCTGCCCAATGGCGTTGGTTGGGCTGAGCAGGGCGAACAATGAGGCGAAAGGCATCAGTGCGTCCACGCCCAACGAGGACTTGGTCGCAACGGACGCGTCGCACCCTTACCCCGAGAGGGACCGATGTGTAGGTGGTTATGTGTAAGCGAATCCGGAACAACAGGCCTTTGGTCATGTGTATAAGTCTTCTGCGTGCCCAACCCCAATTCACCACACACACGCAACGAATATCATACTCTGGCCCCAATCATAAGCCCCTCTCGTGAACACTCCAACTCAAACAACATGGCGGTACCCAACTCCTACTTTGTGCCAGGCTTTGGCATCTCAAGAGCTGTCATCCAGAACGAGATCCGATACCATTGTGGCCCGGATGCGATAGTGCGCCCCTACACTTTCCAGGTATTTGGTGGTCGCTCTTGCACTACACGACAAGTACTGATCCGCTGGCCAGGGACGTGACGGCTTCTTGATCACAACAATTGCGCCTCCGCTAACCAAGGTACACGACCTCGGTCATGCATTGCTGCCTGGAGACTGACAAGGACAGGCTCAAATCGAGGATCTCAAGATGTCTTCTCTCCAATACGAAGAGAAGCAATCTCGTATTGCTGACGAGACTAATGTCTTTGTGAATGCACCTATCCCCATCACCCAACGGATACGACGAAGCACCTGATGTGCTGCATGCGCCAGCCGTGGCTTTGACACCACGACCGGGTCCTCGAAAAGCTTCTGTCTTATACCCCGTACCTTGGCAGCTGCATCATCTTCTCTTTGCCCGACTATGGATTTAGCGCGCATATCGCCCCCTGGGTTGGCTCTCTGATCATCTTGTTGTATACGTTTTTGGTTCCTCTGATGACCTGGGTTTTGGAGTTTGATTTTCCAAACAGTTCATCTCTTCCGATGAATATTTATCTACCTGGACAAGCTGAGAAGGTTGTAATCTTACCGTCAGTTGAAAGTATCTGTTCATTCGCCGAAAGTCCCATTATCCCAAGGGCGTATATGCCTCCATAAATGGCCGTGATTCAAGTCCAGTCGCATCTATTGTTTTTATGTTTCGACAGCGGGACAGAGAGCATCCCATGATGTTTAGCGTCAGATTCATTGCTCGTGGATTCTTATGAGAAACAAAGGTGGGACATGAGTGTCAAGTATTGTTGATGTTGTGATGATGAGGCGGTGTCTGAGCCACTCTCACTTCCAAGATGCAGGAACGAGTGGCGTCTGATTGGACAGCCCGTCAAGCGAAATCGTGACTGGTGTGAAGTGTCGTCACAAACAACCCAGCGACCAATGTGACGGAAAGCGTCTCGACACGTTGCCCCGTGCGCTGTTCTGTCTTATTAGTTATTGCACGGTATATCCGTCCAGCTAACCCAAACCAAGATTTGTATCCATGTCAAATTTAGAAGCGTGCACTTAAGCCTGCAGTGCACTAATCATGGTTCTGCATAGACTCGTGGTGTCCCTTTGAATCCTCATCACACATTGGCCAGCGCTGTTCGGGTACATTCTGATTTTAGAATGCGCTGACTTCCTTTGCTTTGGCTGGCCTCTGCGAGTGGAATCTATATTACTGCCTCTTAAGCGATACCTCACAATCAGCTTCCATGCTCTCAACTACAGAAATCGTGCCTGAATTGTCTACAACTCGGTTTTCTGCATCCACGTGCACCCCCGTTACTAACGCTGAGATTGGCCATGTCCAGTGCAATTGCAGGAATACTAATCTAACCGGTTATAGAATAGTACCGACAATGGCTACTGAAACAAGAACAAAAGGTGAATTTTCACACAAATTTTCACGCCTTGATCTCCTCGTGAGCGTTCATATCTTGTGTCCCTTATGAACACAACAAAAAATGTTCATCATCTCGCGCGCGACATCGTTTGCCGACAGGTCTTTCCCTTGAAAACCACACCCACTACCGATGGGTGGAAACGGATTGCGATCCACTGTACCACCCGAGAGAACGCAAGTGCAATGCGATACGTGTCTGCCTAAAACAGAGCGCCCGCTTCTGGCTTCGGAGTGTCATACACAGGATATCCTGTAGAATAAACTGGATGTTCGCAGACACGGGCGGCCACACAGCCAGCAAGCCAACCTTCAGACTGACTTTCCATGCCAGGCGCACAGAGAGTATAGCACATATACAGTATAGATATTGCCTAAATCAGTGATTTGTCATCAGTTCATTACAACTCGGCACTTTGGCGGAGTGGTTAACGCGCTGGCCTGCTAGTCCTGTATGGGAAAGTTAGCCAGTTCCTTCGGGAGCGTGTGTTCGAATCACACAGGTGTCGCACCAACCATTTTTTTGGATTTCTCTTTCTCACAAGAAGTCTGCTCATATCATGGCATTGATGACATCATGTTTGTCTCTGGGTATTGCTGTCTTTTTACACTCTTGCTGTAGAACCAATGGCACAACTGTTTCTGCCGCAGCAAAGATAGAGCGGGTACTAATGGATCTGAGAAGCAGCTCATGATCTTTCGTGTAACTCCCAAATGGTATCAACGGCACATACGGCGTGCGCAGTCTCCACATCGTGTAGGCTACATGACATTACACATATCTGGTCCCTGGCTCTTTGCGCCAGTTTCCGTTGTCGTCTTCGCACTCGTTTTCGCAATATCTTCCAACACTTCGCGGCACAATTCACCCGTCAGCGCACTGCACTCTGCATAGCGATCGCAGAGCATTTGCTGTGCAGTCTGTACCCCTTCATGCGGCATTACGCTGGCGCCTTTGCCTTTCTTATCCGGCCCGTGCTCCTCTACCGTCCATTGCTTTCTGAGATCCCTCTTCAGCCCCAAGACTATGACCGGCAGGTTCTCGTCATAGTTGAAGTGCTTGTTTACGATAGGCAGCCATGTTGCTGACAAGGATTCGAGCGAGGCGCGCGAGGAGATGTCGTAGCACAGAATGACGAATTGTGGCTTTAGGAGGGTGTAGTTGTAAGGCGATGCGGTATCGAAGAACTGGATTCTGTATGGACGACCGTAGAGTGTAATGTCGAAGGCGAACGGCTGGTCTATATCGCGCAACGCTGGGAGCTCGTACGGTGGAAGGTCGTCGCCCCGAGGTTGGATGCCGAGGCTCAGACGCCTATGGCCACGTCAACAGTGTTCATGATACTTCTTCTAGCGCGATCCTTTACATGACATGCCGCCTCCACAGGCGTGCTGTGGAAAGCGCCAAACGGCGCGTGACGCTTGCCAGACTTACGATAAGAATGTCGACTTGCCGACTTCTGCATCACCAAGCAGCAGCACATTGATCTCGGGAGGAACCGATGCATAGTCCATGGTGGATTAAGATGCCTTGCGGCATAAGCTATTCAGAGCGGCTTCATACTTGCTATTGCGACAGAGGTTCAAAAGTGACGGAGATGCCTGGGCACGGAGATAGGCGTTAACGCTATCTTGGCAGAGCGGCGCTAAAGAAGATACTTAGTAGAGCGTATTCATCATTGCTTTTCACTTCTACACTTGACTGCCATTCTTTTCTCTTGTTCCGTACAGGGCTATCTAGACATCCCTCTTGTTGAGACTATGTCTAAGTCAATAAAGTAGTTCTCCAAGTGAGAATCATTATTGGGTCACTAAAAGGTGCCGCACGCTACCAAATGCTCTCAATATTTTCCAGCTCCCAACGAAACATCGGCTAGAACCTCTCGGAGAAATTTTCTCGAATAATCATATTGCACCAAGGGCAGTGTTTTGGGTGTCTGTAGACTGACCAGTTACAGCACAACTGGACCCCATGTGTTTATCTTCCATGCCTTCAACAAACCGAATGATGGCAATCTCTAGTACGTACAAGGACGAAGTTTTGTCTTTACCTAAAGTTACAACCAACATAAGATATGATCAAGCTGAAGAGATCATGCGGCCATCATCTATCATTCGTCGAATAGGCTGGCTCGTATGCGATGGACTTTTGCGCGTGATCATGGATATACGCTTCTTTCGACTTTTAGAGGCCCAGCGGTTTCCTTACTACTATTCTGATATCGTCACTTCCAAACGGCTCGGCCTGTGATGATTGCGGTGCCGAGTTGGCACCTATTGCCCTCTCAGAATATTGGCCAACGAAGGACTCTGACAACAAAAGGCAGGCCCTGATTTTTGTGTAGGGTGGTTGTAGTCAGTTGACGTATTATGTGGTACGTACGTGCACGACGCGCCTGAATGACAAGATAACCTAGGATGAACCGTGGAACATTGGCAGTCCTATATGTGTTTATATTTCTTCTTCCTCAATGCATCGCTAAGCAGAGATGATAGAGAAATTGAAAACTGTCGCTCCTCCGGAGCCATGTGATTCGCAGTTGTATTCCCGTGATAAAGTATTGACGGATCAAAAGCCACAATCGCGGGCGCGTTGCTAACGAAGTGTCAGTCGGCTTGGCGACACATTCATCCCGCGAACCGGGAGTCTGGATCCTTGGGATGCTGTTTATTATGCGTCCAGTTACTTACAGCCCGCATACTGGTTTGCGTCAGGCCACCAGCTTGTTTGGCCGTGGTACCGAGATAACACGTTGGACCTGCTTAGAACTGCTGGGCATGCACGCGAGCCAAGCACGCTTGCAGTCTTGGGAGCTTAGGTGATAGCATCCCGAATTACCAAATAAGGAAGCTAGTAAAGATGTCCTAGTATCCACATTGTGCCACTGCAGGTTCTATGTCGCTATGTGGAATACATAAGACTGCGTTGTGGCAACATGCTACTTCTCCACGCCCTGCACCCATAGCTTTTCGCAACACTCTTCTTGCAGTCTATCATGAAGGTCTCCACACTTCTCAGCCTGCTTCCAGGTGCTGCGATTGCTTCTGATGTGCTGAGCGTCGCATTCTACGCAAAGGAGAAGAGCCAGCTGTACGACTTCATCTCCGCCAACAGCGAAATTGACTATGGTTGCCGTCCCCAAGTCCTGGCTGCCGGCAATGAGCACAAACTCCATGCTGTTATTTCAGAAGACCACTTGGATCACTTCAAGCGCAGCCTGGATCCTGGACTTGTCCGTGTCGAACTCTTGGACAACTTGAACAAGCGCCAAACAGCCACCGCGCCTATCGGTAGCGGCGACCGATTCAAGGGAGGAAGGATCGCACCTCGCGGTCTCGGTACGAGGAATCCTAGCGAGTATGCTACTCTTCAAAAAGCAGGTATCCTCAACGCAGATGAAGTCTACACTGCTATGAAGGGCCTGGAGAAGGAATACGGCATGACCCTCTTCACAACCCCACACAAGACATACGAGGGCAACACGATTATTGGTGGTGTCGCGAACAAGGCCGAGAAGATCAAGAAGGACAAGCAGTACATCTACTTCACCAGTGGTATTCACGCACGAGAACGTGGTGGACCAGACAACCTGATTTACTTCGTGTCCGATCTGCTGTACGCGAACAAGCACCGCATCGGGCTCACGTACGGCAACAAGAAGTACACCAACAGCCAGGTGAAGAAGGCTCTCGGTGCTGGTGTTGTCTTCATTCCTATGCTGAACCCGGATGGTGTTCGACACGACCAGGCCAACAGCAACTTGTGGCGCAAGAACCGCAACCCAGCGTCTTCCCGACCCAACGAGCCTCTCAGCGTGGGTGTAGATCTTAACAGGAACTTTGACTTCCTCTGGAACTTCACCGAGAAGTTTGACCCAACCGTCTCCCCAGCCTCCACCGACCCATCTTCCCAGGCTTTTTACGGCACCGCGCCATTCTCCGAACCCGAGACCAAGGATATGGCTTGGGTCTATGACGAGTTCCCCAACATTCATTGGTACATCGACGTGCACTCTGCTGCAGGAACCCTCCTGTACTCTTGGGGCGATGACATTGACCAATCCCACGACCCCGAGCAAAACCTTTTCAACACTGCTTACGATGGCAAGCGTGGTGTCGTTGAAGACACTACATACCTGGAGTATATTGACCAGGAAGACTGGGACAACATCCGCCTGGCCGCAAACCGCACCACTGACGCCATGGCCGCTGTAGGTGGTCGCGAATACGTTCCCCAGCAAGCCGTCGGCCTATACCCTACCTCCGGTGCTTCTGATGACTGGTCTTTCAGCCGCTGGCACGGAGACAAGAGCGTCACCAAGGTCTACGGATACACTATGGAGTTTGGCTATCCCACCAACTTCTACCCTACCGCTGAAGAGTTTATCCAGAACATCGTTGACACCAATGCTGGCTTCATGGAGTTCATTCTTACTGCTGCTGAGATTGGACTGAAGGCGTAGTTGAGGGTCATGTCTATTTTTGTCTTGCTAGCAAAGGGTGGCTCGAGAAATGAGCACGTGTGGGTGATGACGTTATGAAAACAACAACAATGAGAATAAATGCAGTAGAAGAGTAGTACTAGTAAATAATGTATTGTACATTGATCAAGAAGCAATATCGTCTCCTGAAGGTTCTACAAGAAAGGTTAATTTGCACCACTCGACATGGGCTACTCCTAAAGACAGAATATGTAAATATTACAAGGTCGATTTTGAAGTGGTGGATTCAGAGTGGAGGGAAGCAATGACATGCTATGTACAACGTAAGATGTGTTTGGAAATTGCGTATCTATCGGATCATTTTCCAACACGATGTACCCGCATTGAGAGGTTGTCTTTAACCATCTCCACGTGGAAAGGCACACCACAATCAACGCTAGTCGAATACAGTCTAGCCTCACCACCCTCAAGTACACATGCAAAGCACATGCAGCTCGTCACAACGGCAGTCTGCCAGTGCCCCTCCTTTCCTCCATCGCATCTTACAGCCCGCCCCACCTTCCATATTCTAGGCCCCAGACAAGGCTCGACCGCACAATGCTACATTATATGGGCACGCGACAACCACCACGCAAGTACATCGTAGCCGAAGCAGACACTTCCACTCTTCCAAGAACTCAGTCATGTGGCATCTGCCGTTCGACAGTATGGACACCGGAGTCATTTAGAGCTATCAATGATGCACCCATAGAGCAAGAAAGAGTTTCAGTGCGTTACCAAATCACATCAGAAGAACTACGGAAATCCGTCTGGGGAGAATGCGGGTTTTGCAAGACGCTTGCCGACGGGATACATGGCAAGGTTTTCCTCGATGAACTCTACGAGCGCCTGCAAGATAGTGACAGTTGTTCTGGGACCAATGCATGCGAAGACGTAGAGAGTTGTCGTGAGGGTGCGAACAAACAGCCAGAAGACGTCGGGCAAGAGTTGGCAGATGCTTCTGCTTTCAATGAAGAAGAGTTTGTGAATGACATCACGGGCGGCTGGGATACATGGGAAGAGCGCGATACACTGATCGAGGCATGCCGTTTCCAGGTGGAGGTCTCCTTTGAGAGGGGACATGCAGGACTTTTTACATTTGTGAATGCATACATCGAAGCTGTCGATGAGACGGACCATCCAAACAGTCTGCAAAAGTTACAAGGAGAGAAGTCTTTGGAGCTGCGATACCACATCAATAGCAAAGGTATGTTGTCTGGGATGCTAATGGTGAAAAGCTTACCAAGGCAAGAGACAACCGGTCGAGTACATGGTCCGTGTTCCCACCTTGGACGGCAGATGGTATGCTTGGAGCAGAGACCAATATGAAAATGCTTGAAGAATGGATGCATAGCCTTCCACCCATTGCTCAATCTGCAACAAAAACACTGAATTATCTGCCGTCACGCCTGATACGGCTATGCGACGAAGGTGGTCTGCGCGTAGTCAAAACATCCGCCATCGAGGGCCACGAACCGAAATTTGCTGCACTTAGCTATGTCTGGGGCGCGAATCAAACTTTCATCTTGCTGAGTACCACTGAGGATATGCTCACAACAGGATTTGGAATCGAGCAGCTTCCCAAGACGATACAAGACGCTGTCATGGCCACACGCCGCATCGGAATCGAGTACATCTGGGTAGATGCACTGTAGGGGGCCATTTCTAGCTACTCTTTGAATTGCTGACAGAGAGGTAGATGCATCGTGCAGGATTCAGACAGGGACAAGGCACAGGAACTACCGAAGATGCGATCCATCTACAAGTATGCCACAGTGACTATAGTGGCTTCTGTCGCCAAATCTGCTGCTGAAGGCTTCCTACGTCACGCTGAAGAAAAACATGACTACTTCATCGAACCGGTCATGATACCCTTTTCGGCGAACACGGTGCAGCCGACATGCTCAGATATCGTCCTTAGTTACCCAGCAGACTATAAGCGATGGAAAGACCCCATCAACAGCCGAGCCTGGACTTTCCAAGAACTCATCTTGTCAACACGTGCAATCCTCTTCTCATACCGTGGTGTCCAGACCATTGACCGTATTAGCCCGGCTTCTGCGGACGGCATGACGTCTGGTAAAGACCCGCAGTTACCAAGTTTACCCTGGAGCGGCAAGCTGTTCTCTCTGGCTACTACGCCAGAAAACACGAGGCAGGTATGGCTTGCAATACGAGGGGAGTATAGTCGGCGTATGCTCTCGTACCAGGGAGACAAGCTCGTTGCGGTATCGGCCATTGCCGAGGAACTTGGCCAAACGTACAATAGTCGCTATCTTGCTGGCATGTGGGAGCGCGACCTCGCTATAGACCTGCAGTGGAACTGCCCACGCAGAGAAACGGTAGGCGACGATAGCCATAACCGGAAGCCTCGAGCACAGGGCTACGTTGCTCCTTCATGGAGTTGGGCATCTGTCAGTGGTGCTGTAGAGGACTTTGTACAAGTTTGGGAAGATGAAGGCGACGACGGAGGACTTGGGTACAAGCACAGCTTTGGGTTTGAAGTGATTTCCTGTGAGGTTGAGCCGGCTGTTCCTGGGTTCGAGTATGGGGCCGTCAGATGGGGTATTCTGGTGGCGAGAGGTCGTATCTGTACACTCTCTTGGCACCCCCATCCCAATGACGAGCAGCACAGGCTCCTCGAGTCAGATGGTTACCTTTGCCTTGCAGGGTTAGCCGACGGCGACAAGAGCGGACTAGTGGACACGAGTGCGAGCGCCAGACATGGCGAGGGTAGATTGGATGCCGTTGATCCGGATATGCGTGCGGGGGTTGAAGTGGTCTGTCTTGGAGGAAGATTGGTGGAGAATGTGCCGGGACGAGAGGAGGTGGAGGGAATGATGCTACTGGCGACGACAGAGGGGCAGTACCGTCGAGTTGGCTTTTTCCGAGTGCAGACGGGGGCATATGAGAAGGGCGAGAGTGCAGTGGTCAGGATAGTTTGATTGGTGGGCAGGCGGGCGTGCTCAGCCCAGGCGCAAATGACGACGTGTGCACGTGACCGTGACCGTGGCCGGCCGATTGCGACGACGGTCAGCGCTAGGGCGCCGGTGCCTCTGGCCCACGAGGGCAGCCACACAGAATGGCGCAATGACTGACCGCCCACACTGACTTGCTGCATGCAAACTCGTGTAGCTGCACACAACGGCGAATGTGGTCGCCAGCATATTTTCCCCGGCCTGCGTGTGCAGAGTGCAGCACATGTGCATCGTGTCGTAAATTTCTGCTCTCACTCTAGAAGCTTTTCAGCATGGCTCGGCAGGAAAAAAAAAGGGCAACAGCCGGGCACGCCGCCGGCTGAGCGAGGACAAAACCACAGCCCATGTCCCACAGTACACCATGTATCCTGCCCACGTCCCAAGGTACACTTGCCCAGTAGCCTGTCCAGCGCCCATGCCGCAAGATTAGCTCGGCTCTCTTCCCTTTATCGATAAGACGATTTTCTACGCGAAAGCTTCGCCGTCTCATCATTCCCTCCTTGTCATTGCCCGTCGCGAAAGACTGCTCACCCCTACCTCGTCCACCAGCCTTCAAGATGAGGAACATTGTCGTTCTCGGCGGAACCTCTCACCCCCAGCTCACAGAGTAAGTAGCAGCACATGGCGGCGTGTGGCGCGCGGGGCCGCTGACGGCGCTCTAGGACTATCTGCAACCACCTCGGCATACCCAAGGCCAAGGTCCTCCTCGACAAGTTCAAGGGCGGCGAGACCAGAGTGGAGATCCAAGAAAGTGTCCGCGGCAAGGATGTCTTCATCATTCAGTCTGGTGGTGGTAAAGGTATGGAATTTCCCTGCCCACTCCACAAACGCGTCGTCGCATTTTTTTTTCCCCTTGAGTCGCGCAACCATCCCAATGCCCGTCGCACGGCAGCATGCTTCACGAACCACGCTAACATTTGGTGTCGCGCACAGTCAACGACCATTTGATGGAGTAGGCCTGTCCTCACGGTATAGTTGAGTCAAGTGCCTGACGTACTATAGACTGCTCATCACCATCTCGGCCTGCCGAACTGCCTCTGCGAAGCGCATCACCGCCGTCCTTCCTCTCTTCCCATACTCGCGACAGTCGGACATTCCCTACAACAAGACGGGCGCACCCCTGTCAAAAGTCCCTGGGCGCTCAAGGACCGGCACATACTCGCTCGAATCTCGCCCACAGACGCCTCACCCAGGCCAGCCTGAGAGTGCAGGTCTCGCAAATGGCTCGGCATCGCTGCACCACCAGCTTAGCAAGATAAAGCTTGACGAGCGCAATGGCATCACCTCGAACCCTTCAAGCCCCGTCAAAACGAATGGCATCAAGCGTACTGACACGCTTGATTCGACCAAGGCAGACAAGGCGTACTTCGGCACCGACCATGCCACCAACGGCCTTCACGGTACCAATGGCACTCAGACACCCGGCGCTCTGACACGCCAAACCACCATTACAAAACCTCCAGCTTTCGAGCCACAGGTCGGATACCGCCAATGGGTCGCTCAGGCCGGTACTTTGATTGCGGATCTTCTGACATGTGCTGGAGCCGACCACGTTATTACTATGGATCTCCACGGTATGTGATATCGTTCTGTACACACAAGCGGCTGCCTCTGACAAATCTCCAGACCCACAATACCAAGGCTTCTTCGACATCCCCGTCGACAACCTGTACGGGCGTCACCTGCTGCGCAAATACATCCAGTTCAACATCCCCAACTACCAGCAGGCTGTTGTCGTCTCCCCTGACGCAGGTGGTGCCAAGCGAGCCACAGCCATCGCTGATGCGCTCGGCATGCCCTTTGCACTTATCCATAAGGAGCGCCGTCCTACCCAGATCAGCGATCGGCAAAATGCGACCATGATGTTGGTTGGAGACGTATCAGCACGCACGACGATTCTCATCGATGACCTGGCGGATACGTCCAACACCATTACCCGTGCAGCGAAGCTCCTGAAGAAGGAGGGTGCTACACAGGTAATTGCGCTCATCACGCACGGCATTTTGAGCGGAGATGCCATTGATCGCATCAACGCTAGTGCGCTGGACAAGGTCATTGTGACCAACACGGTACCTCAGGACGAGCACAAGTCGAGGTGCCCCAAGTTGGAGGTTTTGGAAGTGGGCAATGTGTTTGCTGAGGTATGTACAAAACTTTGGTTACTATTGGAACATACTAATAGAAAGGCCAGGCTATTCGCCGCGTCCACCACGGTGAGAGCATCAGCGTGCTGTTCGATTACAGTTAGTATCTCTGCTCGTCCAGCTTCGGCTACTGGATCAATCCCGCCACGCCACGCTCGGTGTCAGCTCCCTATGGATCTTTGGAGCGGTAGAGGCAGACTTTGTTAGAGGCCTTTTTTACTCTTTCTCTCTCTCTCTCT
>JALPSE010000382.1:0-21579 GCA_030558545.1 Bipolaris gigantea | reverse complement strand
GGGGGGGGGGAATGAAGGAATAAATGGAAAGAGGAAATGTAGATTTCAATCTACATAAGACACTCCATCGGTACACATGGATCCCGGATCAAACAGCAACAGACAGGGCTGCATGCATGCACCGAACAAACCATCTACAGGCCAGCCCTTCCCTTCCCCCCTATAACCAACCGCGAGTGCCCTTTTCCGTACATCCACGAAACAAATCCCCCACCCATGCCGTCGTTCCCTCTCGCCTCCATCTCCCATCTCAGCAACTACACAGGCGTACATGGGCACGTCCCGGTATATGGACCCTCTGCAGCCGAGCACCCCAAGGAGTATCCTTCCCCACGACTCACTACCTTCCTTACCTCGAGTCTTGAATGTACGTACGTGAACGAGACAGAAGAAAGAGAGCCCAAAGGAACCCCACCGGCATCCAGCCCTCGATCCACGCTTAGTACTCGTAGTAGCAATACCAACCCGACACATCGACATACACCAGCACCCAGCGCGACGCGAGCCAGGCGGCTGCTTTCGGTGCTTACAGAGCCGCAGGGGTGGCAACGAGCCCGCCAGTACCGACAAGGACGAGATTTGCAATCTCGCCCTCTTCAGCCCGTCGCACGACACGCGCTACGAGACGGAGCAGGCAGGCGGCCTGGTTGCTAGAACATACTCGAGAAAAAGGCCATGGCGAGACGTGGAGTGGATTGGGGGTGTAGTATTTTTTTTTTGTCTTCCTTCTTTTTGCTCGTACCAAATGGCCGGAACGGGCTGGGAGGCCCAGCTTCCCCGGATGGCAAAAAACGGGTGGTATCGTTCTCGGTGCGCAGATAAGCAATGGCGAAGCTTTGGCCTGGCTGCGGTTAAGCTTTTCTGTCCGGCGAAAAACGGGGCACGGGCCAGGAGCTTCGGGGCGACTGGCGAGGGGGAGGTGGATGGGGCGGATGAGCTTGTCAATCTTGATACTTGGTCGTGGTGGAGCCTCTGCCTGCGAGTGAGCAGGGTAAGGGGGCAAAGCGGTTGGAGTTGTGTGAACAACTACATTTCTCCGCCATGGCTTTTTGTCTGCTGCTAGTTAGTGGGTCCGTTTCGGGGTAAGGGCTGCGGGGGAATGGGGAATAGAGCATGTCCTGTCACTGTCCTCGTGAAACAACAAACACTTTATTCCTAGCAGGGTAAGAAACGGGGTAGAAAATTAATAGCGCATCGCGAGCAAAAATAGCCCTGTGGCCGCCTAGTCCTCGTCTGCAGGACAATCATTCGTATACAACCGACTGAGCGACACCTGTCGAGACCACAGCGCCCATGGTCGTGCGATTGTACCGGACATGACCTCCCAAGCATCATGACACTCCCTGTCACTCAAATATCTCAACTTGCCGCCTTCGGCCTTTGCATGGCCAGACTTGATCTTCCCACCAGCCTCAACATCCACCTTGCCCTCGAGCGCGTATCCAGTATGCGCATTCTGTATCGTCATGGCCGCCGTTTGCGCCTTCGCAGCCTCCCTGGTATACATGGCCTGGTAGACAGCCTCCTCGATACCATGCGCGACAGTCACAAATCCATGGCCCTGCATAAGAACAACCGCATGATCTGGTTCCAGTGGAGGCTCCGAAGAGCCACCGCCTAGCTGCGATGGTAGCGCCGAACGCACCTTGGAATAGATGAAGCCAGCCGAAGTAGCGGGTTCGAACGTCGCGGCAAGTGAAGCTCCCAGCGCAGCGTTGCTCACGAGCAGACTGTGCTTTGAGCCCGACGGATAGCTACTCGACGCGTCCCACACAGGCACCTTTGATCCTGTTTGTTACCAGAATTAGCATTCTGACAGTCCATGAGTCCTTCTTTCGAGCAAGGAGCAAAGTTTACCCAAGAAGCCAGCCATGTGAATTGTATTCTTCAACGCTATCCCGCTGATGCAATAAGGGAGCACATCGCCCGCGTGGCTGTGGACTACACTGTTGATGGCTGGAAATCGCTTGTAGATTTCACTATGAATGTATCGCTCCAGATACCCGGGCTTTGCGTCCTTCTCCACCGCTTCGGCGCTGTCAACGTGGTACTCGACTAGATCTTCTCGTGTGCTGATCAGCGCCGGTGGCATGTTGCATGGCATCCAGAATGTCGCCGGGTTATCCGGAGAGCGCACAGAAATGTGCCCGTATGCATCGACCAGGCCATGGTGGTCGAGGATGTGGCTTGCTGTGACGAGCCCTCTGAAGAGACCTTCAAGGCCAACCTTTTCGCGTTTGGGGTAGTATCCAGCTGACATGTTTGGCAAGTGGCAGGTGGAGTCTTGGACATGGTGAGCAGCGGAGGTCGTGCCATGTCGTTGGTTTTGCAATGCCTGTTTGCGATGCCTGATGACGTATGTTCCCCACGTCGTAGGATGGCGAGGGAAACGACTGGGTGGTCGCTTGCCGGACCCTGAGCAACGACATACGAGCATGAGCACATCCTTGACCCGGCACTTTACTTACCTGCAGGCACGCCCAAACTGCAGTGCCCAAGTAACATGGCCTGTCGGCTTCCTTCGTGATTGCGTCTGCTAGGAACGATTAGCACCTTCCTTTCCTATCTACAGACGATGCTACATGTAGCTTGTGCATGGAATCGTCCAAAACTGAACCATATGCATGGCTAGCGGCACAGCTGCAATCAAAGTTAATTCTCCAGGAACGAACAGCAGACATGGTCAAGTTCTACTTATGTTGAATGAAAAGGCTTTCTGCGCCCAAGTCAGAAGCATTCTGCTAGATTGTCGGTGCCCCTTCAGCCGAGCTCTTCAGGCTTGCGGTGTCTTGCCTTGGCAGTTTTTCCGGACACCATACCCTTCTCAAGCAACCGCGTCAATGGCAAACAACCAACAGAACACCCGTCATGTCTCTTGGACACACGGTCAGCATAGGCAAGTGGACATGGCATGTCAAACCCAGGAATCACTACCCCTGTGGAGAGAAGTAGCTCAGGTAGTTTTGGTTCAGGTCATCTTCATACTAGACAACTGATCTCTTATAAGAAGATAGCAGCACAGATGTACAGTGTAAGCACACGCTCTAGTCTTACTCGAGGCAAGCTCAGCAACAAAGAAGAGGATACCAAAGGTGCTCGGTAAGCACTATTCAGATGTCAAATCACCCTCGGAGCGCAAAGCTCGACGCGTAATGGTGGAGACTATCCATTAACACCTGGGTATCATGTCGGGCCTAAGTGTGCAGTTGTCGGGATATTGTTCAAGAGCGGAAAGGAATTGGACACAGTCAGATTCGTTTCGTCGTTGGCGTACAAACCCATCAAGGACTCTTTGCTTTTCTGCGCGTGCCATACTAGTGAGCAGAGAGTTTTCCTACTAGTACCTTGTGAAGTAGCAAAACTACCGTACATTAACATCACGTTCATCCACATACAAGTTGTTACCGTCGACGCCTACACGTCCTGCCCAGTCTTCCCCAACATACGATTGTCTTACCACGGATTTTTCTTTAGACCGTCGAGTAGAGCTCATCAAGGTTCAGTCTCGTACGGGAGCTGTAGGGGGTATCAAACAGACAGATGACCTGAAGCGGGCGCTTGAGGGCTTTGCGTCGAATGGACGATTGTGTAATGTCGCTTCCTGGGTCGGTGACAGACCGTCATGCCCGCCGGCGTTGCAGCATACAGTCGGGCTGTAGCTCGACCACCGTTGGCGCAGTCGTAGTTTTGCCGGTCTCGGCTGCGAGCAGCAATCTCCGGGAGGAACCGTCAGCCACACGATCCACCGGCAGCCACCACTTTGCGCACGTTATTTTCTTTTTCCCGCAGGCGACCTGGTTCCTGGTTCCTGGTTCCTGGTTCCTGGCTCCTGGCTCCTGGCTCCTGGTGCGTGGTAATGGTCTTGGCGGTCTGCACAACTCCAATCTCTAGCCTTTAGCTCCCACCGTCTTTCCCACATGCGCCGTCTTCCACCCTCTTGACATCTCCAGGTGCCCGGCAAGACTGTTCTTGGATGCCCCAATCTTTCCTCTGCAGCGTCATCATCAGCCCATGTCTACTTCGACATCCGCCTCGCCCTCGCCCTCGCCCTCGTTGGTGGCATCTATCAGTTCGCTCTCTCCACTCTCTCCACTCGTCTCTTCGCTATCGCTGTCCTCGTCAACGATCTTGCCCTCGACCTCACATTTTCTGGCAAAGCAACATCCCTCCTTTTCGTGCTTTGCACTAATACCTATGCCGACGTACATGCCCTGTTTGACTTCTTCGATGATTTTGTCAATGTCGACTGTGCATCCACTGTCGTTTTCGTAGATGATTTTCTTAGCGCGGCTGTTGGCTGCCGACTTGGTCGAGTGCACCGAAATGATGTGCGTGCTGCCAATATTGGCCTCGAGACTGTGGGCAGTCGGGTAGCAGGTGTCGGTAACAATGTAGATGATGTGGGGGCCGGATGGCGAGTTTGTCATTCTGGTGGGCGCCCTAGTGGACAGCGGGGGCGGTATCTCGATGCTTTGCTGAATGTACGAGTCGCCAACGTTGTGGCTATGGGGCGTGGGCGTTGGGCCGTCTTTGGCGTCGATGCAGTGTGGACAGTAGTGGCTGCTGGCCTCGGACGCTGTGCTGGACGTCTGGCACGCATTGGGCGCCATGGCTGCTGCTGACTGATGGCGGTAGGGTGGAGCTGGGCAGCAGGACCACAAGGCCGAGGATGGGCGCAAAGTAAAAGGGAGTACAGCAAAGCAAACGAGAAGAAATAAAACAAGGACCAAAAGAAGGTTGCTAGGATGGAAAGAAAAGAGGAGGGCAAGAGAAGCCCCTGCTCGAGTGCAGCCGGCTGGAGGGCAGCAAAAGCGAGGGTGCCGGTGTGTCGGTTGGGCAATTGCAAAATTCACGATACTGTGCACATGGGATTTTGCACAAACCGGGGAGGGGGTTTGGAAATCGTCGATGCGCGGCTAGACCGCATTGTTTAATTTATAGTCTGGCGCAGTTTCCTGCGTGTGGCTTTGAGCTCGTCTCCGCGGAGGGCTGGCAGTCGAGGGAGAAGAAAAAAAGAGAGAGTAAGACGACGGGGAAGGAGGCAGAGGCAAGGAGAGAGCAGAGAGGCTGGAGAATGGTGCATTTCTAGGCTCACCTGTTCGGCCCTCGTCGTGGTGGTGCGACTCTCCCTGTGGCTATTCTCGCGAGAATCTCAGCCCTTGCGACAACTACCCGCATGTCTTTTGTCGCCACCCAGCGACCCAACTTGATCGCATCCAGCCATGGCCCTTGAGTGGAACGTTCCGGACTCTTCTCTTCTTCTCCAGTCTCTTTTGGCCATTTCTTCTTTCGCGCCGATTGCACGGCCAGATTGGCGCGGCCCGGGCGCGTGGGAGGTGGTCCTGAGCATTGCGTGTTCAGCGGCAGGCGGTGGCGGCGGTGCTACTCCCTGCTCCCCCGACCGACTCCGCCGTCGCCACCAAGGGAGTGGAAAGAGAGAGGTGCGGAATTCAGGGGAGTGGAGTGGACAAGGCAAGGCATGGCATGGCATGGAGCGGGACGCAAGAACAAAACTGTCGTCAAGGGCCTTTTTCCTTGTTTTGCACCGTCTGCGCATCAGCGATCGACTAGGATCTAGACTGGAGATCGCCTCCTCTCCTCCTCCTCCTGCCCTTCCTTCCGATCCCTCCGCCGCCCTTCTCTCTCCGCCCGACCCGTTGCCCTGAACCCGACTGTTCTGGCCCACGAAAGAGCCCCATGGTGTGGTTCTGAGGACGGCCGACGACACAAGCCTCAGCCACACACGGCCTGGCCCGGGTCTGATTGGCGCGCGGGGCGTGGCGTCGACGGGAAAGCCGTGCTGGTGGCGTATCTCGCCTGTCTGCCAGAGGCGCAATCGGACCCTGCATTGTTGCCCAACGCCCATATGCCCACGTCCCAGTGCACACCAGCACATCATTGCGGCCCGGCTGCTGTGGATACGTATGTGGCGCCAACCTGGCCATGGGACTGACAGAAAATGCTCCGTCACGTCAGCCCGGCTGTTCCTTCCGATACATGTCTGTATATGGCCGTGCTGGTCCGCAAGCTTGATAGCCATGCCCGTCTTGCACGCTTATCCCAGGTCATGTGCACACTCCGCCCGCTCATCCTGGCACGCTGCCCTACTCGGTACATGCTGGCTTGCCTGCGCCACACTTTTAGCGCGCATCGTCACACCACCCCTTCTCGCCACCAACATGCACCTTGTCAAAGACACACTATAGATAATCATACAGATGAAACCTACTCCGCTCTTCCGTTGTACTTGTGCCCATGTGTGCCGTACAACACCTAGCGCCGCCCGCCCCGCCCGCTGCCAATACATGTCCCTCCCTGTAGTCAAAGAGAAAAAGAGAGAGAGGGGGGTGCAAATGACTGCCATACAGGCGTCATGCCAACAAGAATAAACCTTCTTACTCCGCGTCTTGCGTCGCCCTCTTGGCCTCACTGGCAGGCTGGGCTTCCTCTTGACGCTCCATAATGCTCTCCTCCTTTTCTTCGTCCCCGGCCACTTCCACAGTCGGCGGCACCTCACTAGCCTCAACTGCCGCACCTTGCTCCCGCGTTTCTGGATTTTGGCCCTCGACATCAGGGTGAGGAGGCGCAACGCCATGTTCCTCAGCCTCGTCGTGCGATTCAACTAGCTCATCAAAAACCTCGTTGCCTTCGTCGTCAATAAGGCGCGTCCGCGTCTCATATCGCGTCTTGAAGCTAACCTTGCCCTTGAGCGCTTCCACCTCGGCATCGTCAAGGACGCGGCCCTTTTCGTCGCGATACTCGACACGCTCCTCCTTCGCAATAATAGGCATGCCCTGAGGAGGCTCCTGAGGCGCGGCGGAAACAGCCGCTTCATCAACGACGCCTTCCTTCTTGACCAGCTCTGGCTGCTGTTTTGGCTGCTCGGGCTGAACATTGAGCACGGGGAGTGCCGGCGGCGCTGATGACGGCACAGACGCCGATGCTAGAGGTTCGCTCTGGCTGTACGCTTCGTACTGTAACCTGTCAGATTGAACTTGATCATACCACCTCCAATTAGCTTACCGAAGTGAGGAAGTTGTTGCACTCCCAGTCCCAGCTATTGAACAATTTGACACTGTTGCATGCATCCTTGGTCCATGGGTTGCCGTATGCAAGCGGCGAGAAAACCGTAAAGACCGTAATGGCAACCGCCAGGAAACCAACGGCTGCTGCTTGGCCAATAGCAGGATATTCCCTGAGTCCAAACACGCTGAACCGATAGCTTACAAAATCAAACATCTGGCACAGCGCAAGAATGGCAAAGTACAAGGCCGGAAGGTAGTGGTGCAGGAACAACTGACGCGCCATTAGGTAGAAAGGGAAGTAGTGGAATGCCCATCCTAGGATGCTCATGCCCACTTCGTAGTCGAAACGCTTGAATACGACGTTGTTGTAGTCGCTGTAGCCACGCTGCCACCGGAGAATGGCAATGCCCTTGACAGCAAGGTAGAGAGCAATCAGCGCTGTCGAGCTCCACCAGATGACGGGATTTCCAATAAGGTAGATTTGGCGGTGGTGTTTGCCCCAGAAGTTGATGCCTCGGCGGAGGATGGGCCATGAGGGAGGACGAGAATCCCAGGCGTGCGACTCCGTCAGACCGGCATTCGTCTTCCACATGACCTTTTGCAACTCCCAGAACTTGCCAAAGAAGCCAGGCTTGCGGTAGTTGACCTTCTCTACTTCCCCATCCACCATTAGTGGATGCACGTTGCCCTCAATGTACCAGATGCTGTTGGGCAGGGTCCCTTGCTTGGCACACGTAACCTCTTGTTGCTCGAAGCCCCACTCGGGAAGCTTCACCTTGTGAGAGAATAGTGCGCAACCAGTCATCACATGGATCAGCCTAAACTTGGACTGAATGGTACGAAGGCGCTTCTTGGCCTCAGCTCCATCCGACTTGCTCGGAATAATCTCAACCCGGAAGAGGTCGTTCGCATCGCCCTCAAAGCCCTGGTAGCCATACGCCGAGACTTCATTTTGCCAGTCTGCTTCGGTAACAGGCGGGCGAACATCGTGAGAGTGGAGACGTCGGTCGGTAGTGATGTGGTAGAGACGAATAGTGGCGCCGTTTTCGATATGAAAGGGGCCTACGCCGTCCCAGGCTTTCGGGCTCGTCAAGTTAGGACCGTTGTAGTCTTCCGGCATGATTGGCAGCGTCTGGTTTTCCAAGATCCAAATGTTGTTCTCGTCCTTGTGAGGATAAAGAGTGATCTGCTGTTGCTTGCTTCCGGTAGGGTACATGTGGCTGTGAGAATGAAGATATCCGCCCTGCGTATTCCAATGGCGCAGGGAGACACGGCTTCCATATGCAACATCTGCCGGTACATCTTGCATGCCCTTGGAGTTCAAAGTTGCTTGGAACTCAGAAGACATGAACCCGTCACCCTCGCCAGGATTAACAAGGCAGAGGAAGTGAATTCCAAACATGGCCATGTAGAAGGAGACGGGAATGATGACCAAGCAAAACAGGCGTGCAAAGAAGTGCTTGAACCACAGCCTTGGCGTTACGTTCTTGTGGTCTCCAAGCAGAACCCATAGCTGGACAAGTGTCAAACTGCCGACCCAAGCGATGGTGAACAGACCAACCCACTTGACGCTGACAGTTGCACCAAGTCCAAGACCGGTAGCAGCCAGCCAGAACCACCACAATGGCTTGAAGGCCCTGGCGGGTCCCTGTTCATGTTGGTTCATAAAGCAGGTCCATGAGAGCGCGGTAAGGGCTGTGGAGATGATGAGCGGGGAGTCGAGCAAGATGAGGCGAGACTGGGTGACTAGAGCGTTATCTTGTAGAGGTCAGCATCAGATGCGACAGTGGCTACAACTGGCGTCTTACCGAAAATGACGAGACCTGCACCCAGCGCTGCTGTGGTGGTGCGACATCCAGCAGCCTTGAGAGTCAGGAACATGGTCGGAATGGTCAAGACACCACAGATGGCGGGCAACAGGCGCATAGTGACATAGGGAACATTCGGCTCAAGATAGTCCTTGCCAATGTCCTTGAAGTCAAAGTTTCCGTCAAATCCGCCTAACCATCCAGCCAGTGTAATGAGGAGCTTCGCAAGCGGTGGGTGGACATCCATGAAGAACCTGCCCTTGATGTATTTCGAGGCGAATCCACCGAAGCTACAATGTCCCTATTAGTCCTCATTTACAGAAATCATATCAACAGGAATGACTTACTGGACCTCGTCAAAGACAACGCTGGTCGGTTGCTGGATCCTGAAGAGCCTTACAGCAGTTGCAATGGCGATCAGTACGGCTAGCAACGACCAGTCGGAGCCCGGTAGGCTGAAGATGTCATTGTCCTTCACGCCCTCGGAGGCGTAACTTCGAACTTTCTGCTGGGACTGCTGCTTTCTGTTCCGCGACCGTGATCGGGATTTTGATCCGCCGGAACGGCGCGATGAGGGCTTCTCGCCCAGGTAAGCATTGGGTGCCGAAAGGCTCGCCATGGCGGCGGCGTACTGAGTAGGTGTTGCGTGGCCCGACTACGGTGGGAGGTGCTGATGAGGGTCGGGGGAACCTTGCAGCGCTTCTGCTGTAGCGTGAGCAATGGGCACTCGGGCCTCTTAGTCGGAAAGGAAAGAATTAATGAAAGTGAGAAGGAGGTCCCATCAATGTGAAGGGTGAAGGGTGGGGGCCGCAATTGTAGTTGCGGCGATACGAGCCAGGGGGAAAGACGGCTCCCGCGAGGAGTAGTGCTGCGTACCAATTGACCCTTGTTGCAAGCTGTTCCTTACTACGCGGCCTTGCCCAACTGGGAAACAAAGAGCTGAATATAGATCAGGGCACTTGGTCGACTTGTATTCATCATGTCATCTAGTAGATTCGACAGAACAAGTCGTCCTGAGACTAGACCCTCGACTCGGTCCTGCACCGAGAGTTTTGACAGCCGTCGATGAGCCGGGACGCGTCTAGCATTTCACCGACTGCCTCAGCCTTGCCAGTGTCGATGTGGCTGGAGTGTGGCTCGAGTGAGGCTAAGATCCGGATTGGAACAACTAGATGATCCGGCCAGGAGCCTGCCATGCCATCCTGAAACTTTGCGACGCTGCCGCCTCGCGAACCTGCACCGCTGCTACTCAACCCCCCGCAGTATCCATACGCGTCGCGTGCAAATAGCGGCACGTGAGTAATCGCGATTTGTTCTTTTGCTGGCGCCGGCCTAAGTACCACGCGATCCGCCATTACTCTACCACGGCCTCTCTTGCGACTTATCCACATCGCTCGCAGCCAAGTTCTCTACCAACACATAGCGCCATGGCCAACCCCAACGGTGATGCCGCCCCAGCCGGCATCGTCGAGCTCGACGTGAAGCCCCCCTCGAACATGGTCATCCCCCCGCCCGGCGTACGCGAAGCCGTAGCAAAGACTGCTGATTTCATTTCCCGTCGAGGCGAGCAACACCTCGTAGGAATGAAGCAGCGTCTCACCGCCGACCCCTCGACCAAGACCAATTTCGGCTTCGTCTTGGAAGACGATCCGTACAACGCCTATTTCTTGTGGTATTTACAGCAGCTGAAGGAGGGCCATGGGCGCTCTGCGGACAAAAACTCCAAGAAAGCCGTGGATAACAAGCCCAAGGGCCCCCCCGAGCCGCCCAAGTTCCGCTTTTCGGCCCGCATGCCTAACATCAACGCCAAAGATCTGGAAGTGCTAAAACTTACGGCTCTATACACGGCGCGCGCGGGTGAGAATTGGCTAAAGGATTTGCGCAACCGTGAGTTGGGCAACTATCAGTTTGACTTTCTCAGAGCCAATCACAGCTATTTCCAGTTTTTCCGATCGCTCGTCGAACAATACAAGATCCTGCTTGAAGAAGAGGCGACGGTCGAGGCACGCATCCAGGAGCTACAGCACAACATCAAAAACCGGTTTCACGTGTTGGACCGCGCAAAGGGTCGCGCTGAGTATGTCAAATATGTGAATGCGCAAAAAGAGAAAGAAGAGAAGAAGGCGGAAGCCGAAAAGCAGGAGTATGCAACCATTGACTGGCATGACTTTAGTGTCATTGCGACAGTCATCTTTGATGAGGCTGATGATGCTGCGGATCTTCCCCCACCCGCTCAGCTGAATGATCTACAGTCCCAGTCTCTTGAACAAAAGGCCGCCGTTTCATTATCTACACGTCGTCTGGAGGAGGCTATGCCTGATGATGTCACCTATTACAATGTCACTCAGCAGCAAGTACCGCCGCCTCCCATGCAACCAAATTACGCCCCAACTGCACCACCTGTGCATTCGCCGTACGGTGCATCGCCATATGCGCCCCCCCCGATGCCCGATTACCGAACACCAGCGCAGATATCACGCGAAGAGGAGCAGGCACGGTTGACCAAGGAACGCCAGACAGAAAGCGAGCAGCGCGCACGCGCGCAGGCTGCTGCCAGAGGAGCGCCTGGTCGCATCGTCACAGACTACGTCCCCCGCGTTGCCACAAAGAAGGCAAACGTACCAATGGCTGTGTGCCCTAACTGCAAGCAGCAAATTCCTTCCAACGAGATGGATGAGCATATTCGAAGTAAGCAGATTACCAAACCTTTAACACGCTTGGAGATGCCGTATGCTAATGCTCTTTTGCAGTTGAATTGCTCGATCCGCGCTGGAAAGAACAACGCGACAAAGCCGAAGCTCGATACTCGACAACGATCAATACAGCCGACGTTGCAAACAATCTCAAGCGTTTCGCCAGTCAGCGTGAAGACATATACGATGGTGCCACTGGCCAATCAATATCTGCAGAGGAAGAGGCCCGAAGGAAGAAGGCTGCAATGTCGTATGATGGACAGCCAGATCCTGCAAAGGACGCTGCCCGCTTATCGCAGATGCAGAGCATGAACGTCCAGGAGCAGCTTCGAAGGATACAGGAAAAGCATCGCCAGTAGAGTGCGTGCATTTGTAGGTCTTTGTTTTCCTTTCCCGGATACCACTATCATCTTATAAATCGATTCATTTGCATTGAGTGGCGTTTGGGAAGCACGGATAGATGAACCTGGCCTGGTTGGGTCTGAAAGGGAGATCAAAATGGACTTTTGTGTAAAACAAGACTGGTCTGGTGGCCTGGTCACCGATAATGTAGCTGCGAATCTCTAATGAATACGTATGAACTCAAGCTCAGTCTCCAGAAAGATTGATTTTCCTTTGTATAGCTGCGTAATGAAATTGGTAGAGATGTGTACAAGCGCGAGCGGCCTGTGGCGGAGCGGCGATGCGGCTCGGACTCGCGAAGCTTTCCTCCGACCTGTGTCAAAACCTATGACCTAACCAGCGACTTTTATCGCAGGCGCAACACTCGACATCTGCGTACTGCCTCCCACACATACAAGAAACCATGCCATTAGCGCAAGCAACCAAAGGCGATGTTGCCTATCAAGTGCGATCTCTGGTACGTATTTGCGCCACTGTAGTTCTTCAAGCATCCCCGCGTTACCGGCGCCACCGTGTGGCATTGCTGCCTTATTTCTGTCCCTCTTACTGTAATGCTTGGATCCATGGATCCATGGATCCATGGATACGATTCATCGCTCGTGTGCGACAGATGGCTGCCTTGCGGTAGGAAGATCACCTGCTGACTTGCTACATGAATAGTATCGGTCGTTGTTACGCCAGAGCAACCAATTCGCCGCCTATAACTTCCGCGAATATGCCAAACGGAGAACACGCGATGCCTTTCGGGATAACAAAGATGTGAAGGATGAGCGGGTTATACAAGAAATGGTACAAAAGGGCTTGAGCGAGCTACAAATGTTGAAGGTGCGTACACAATATTGAAGTTCAGCATGTTATGGAGAGTGGGTAGGTATGAAAGTATTACTATGTAGCAGAGGCGACACATAAGGCAGTACGCAAGGCTACAAGCGGCACTGGAAGCGATAGGCTTTAGCGTGTAGACAGTAGTCAGAATAGAGGGCAACACAGGGCGGAGCTTGCGCTGACACAAATCAACAGAGGCAAACAGTCATAAGCCAATTCTACCAAATCGATCGTCTAGTCGTTGAAGGTGGCAAGGAAGGCAAGCAAAAGGGAGATCGCAGCGATATCGTCAGAGTAAAAGACCAAGGGTGGGATTAAGCATAGCACAACGAAACGAGATGTTAAGGATGAAAAGAGACGATCTTGTAACACTATTGTCCACATTGCACGGAAAGAAAGGCGATTGTGTGGCACCATATTCGATTGAAAACAATCTTGCCAAGACGAATGTATACTGTATTATATGGGGGCTTGCGATTCGAGTCTCTCAAACGGAGTGATGGAATGACACCAAACCAATCTGTACACTTCAGCGCCAGTACTCTCAGTATAACAGATCACACTTGCGAGCTCTCTCCCGCCCTGGACAATGGCCTTACTTGCCAACCTATCGTAGCTGCATACAGTTGCCGTGTTGATTCAGGAAGAGGCTCCACACGGATTCGTTGAGAATGCTTTTTGGAGAACTGTGTGGATAGGACCGTAAGGTTATTTTCCGTAAGTTTCTTTGTATAGGCTGAATTCCTCATACTGACAGGAATTGACGTATGATACACTTCACCACCCAACAGCCCGGGGTTGCAAGCCAACCGGGTTTGGTATAGTGGCGCACGGTTGCACCTTCCAGGTCGCAGACCGACGCGCCTCCCCTTCACGCATCGCGACTTCCCGCCGCATTGCGCCAACATCAATCCAACCTTCACCGCCTGTTCCTCGAGGCAGTCGCACATCACTATGGCTCCGGTACGTCATTTCCTTGTGTTGTTGATAGAGATGCACCCGCCCTCTGTGTCCGCGGGCCCGCATCCTTGCCCCATTTAAACGCGTGCGCAAGGTGCTCTTCTTACGGCGCGCATCGCATACAGCATCATTATGCCTTTATTTCTAAACCAACACCGTTTGCCATGAGCCATGGGCCGAGGAAAGAAACCCGCGCTTCAATCCAGCCATTCGCCAACACATGATGACGAATGGACTCCAAATGCAGGGTCGTCTACTGTACTGGCACATGATTGACGCACCCACTCATAATACCAGACACACTCCTTTCCACTATGCAATGCCACAGATTTGATGATTTCATCCGCTCCCAATGCTAACATCACGTGACTAGTTCCGGAACAGAGACCGCTCCAACAGGTCGGGGCGTGGGCAGATAGAGCATAATGTGCTGGAAGGACTGCCCATTACCCAATATCGAGAAGCTGAAATTACTATTGAACCACATTCTGTGGAGAACAAGCCCTTGGACAAGGATGCTTGGCCTGAATTACCAATGCCTCGGGATTCCCATATGCTCTCCGAACATTCTCAACAGCTCCTTCGAGCTGCTCGGTCTGGAAAGCTTTACAAACCCCCAGCGCCACCAGAAGAAGACAATGAGATGAAAGATGAGGAAGAAGAGACTAAAGAGATTCGTACCGGATTCACCGTCAAGAAATACGTCAAGGTAGCACGCCATTTAGAAGGTCCAGAGCCAGAATATCTTGCCAAGAGAAGGAAGGGCCTCCCATCACCATATGTCAGCACCCAAGTCGCACAGCCTGTGCTACGTGAGACGAAGGTGAAGAAGCTCGACGCAGAAGGCAATGTGGCTGTCTATAAGGTCCTTGTTCCAGAAGGGCAGTCAGTGGAGGGTGAAGTGCAACCCACAGATGCTGCTATCGAAGTTGCACCAGCTACTGCTGCACCAGGAACGGTTGTCGAGGGTATTGGTGTCGTGAATGCCGAAGGAATTGTTGTAGCCAATGACGTTGTGCAACAAACACCTCCCAGAAGACGGCCACCCCCTCCCAAGAAAGTCAAGCGCGGCGGCCCGGGTAGAGGCAAGAAGAAGGTTGTCTTTGCCGAAGGTGCGGCAGAGCAAGGAACCCCAGCCTCGACTTCTGGTGGCGATGCACTCGAAGTACCCGCTGTAAAACGAGAAGAGGGATCTGTAGCACCTTCCGATGGTGGAGATACGCCAATGGCTGATGCCGGAGGCCAAGACGAGGAGGGCTCTGGTGAGGAGGGCTCCGAAGATGAGGATCATGACATGGAACATACCTCAACACTCGCAACTCCCCTGCGATCATCAGTCGCACCGCCTAGTACATCTGCGATGGATATCTCAATTACTCCGGAAGCAGCCCCAAGTGAGCCTGTTGTGGAATCTTCTATAATTGTTCCAACAGAGGCTTCGGCAGAGACTTTTGTAATACCTCTTGTCGAGGCTGACGCGAGGACTCCCATGGAGGTAACGCCCTCGTTACCGACTGCCATTGAGCCATCACAAAGTGCCGGAGAAACCGAGACAGCAACTACAAAGACTTCGACACCCGAGATCACACAAGAAGCTCCAGGACGCGACAAGTCTAGCTCGCCAGACATGCCCTTATCTGCCATATCTCATAGCCGTCAAAACTCGCTCAATCATGCTTCAACCCCTGTGACCACCGAGATTGCCGTTCCCGAAGATACTTCGAATGGAGCCCCATCCCCTCCAATAGAAGCGGATGCCGCACTAGCACCGACGGTCACATCTGAACCTGAGCCTGAACCTGCCCACGAGCCTGTACCCGCACCTGCCCCTGAGCCTATACCAGAGCCTGTATCGGAGTCTGCACCAGAGGCTGCACTGGAGCCAATAAAAGAGCCCGTAACGAAAACCGAGACCCTACCGGAGCTGCAGCCAAAGACGGAACCAGAACCAGAACCTGCACCCGAGTCAGTACAATCTCTACCTGATGCTCCATCTCCACAGTCTTCCGAACCGGATCTCATGGGAAGTCTTGAAGAACAGCTTAAAAAGGACAACGACGATATGAACAGGTCACAAGGTGGCGAGAACTAACATTTCTATCTATAGCATTGCCCGCATTCGTCTCAGCACGTGTCAATGAGCTTGGCTGTGAATTGAAGAAGACATCTCATTATGACGGTGTCATGAGTTGTCGCATTAGGCACATAATCAGAATACTCTCAGCGGCAGGCTACGCATATGCACGAGTCTTTCTAGGTGGAATCATCAGGCGACTGGAGGTTGTACCTGTTGCTTAATATTTTTCCATCCTGTGGCGCCTTTGCACATTGGATATGCACATTCTTTTCAGGTGTTATTGGTCTTATTCAACTGAAGTTTTGTGCACTGTTGTATTAGTACAGACGAATGATGAAAAAATCATCATGCCATTCAATGCGCCTTTGATCCATTGCTGTACATTACTTCAGTTTTTGTCACTTCAGTCACATATGTGCATGTCTGATAAAAAGGCTATCCCCTGTCATCTCATTACGTCACTTCTAGCGTTACCCGACGGAAACCCCTCACATGAAGCTCGTTCATTCCGCCATGCTACCATTTACTAACGCGATCAAGGCAGGCCCGTTACCGAACCATCTACCGTTTTGTATATTTGTCAACGAACGTGCAGAACACATAGGTGCATCTCTTCCTACGAACAGTCCTTTCATACAACCATGCCTTCGATAACTGAGACTGTAAAAGCACATCAACCAGATCTGGGACCATATGAAGAACTGTGTAGGCGCCGTCTCTTCCGCTCAATGGAGGTATCACTAATAGCGTATCAGACAAATGGTTTCACACCCACCCAGAGCTTTCATTTCAAGAGAAGAACACTGCAGATACCATTGTTAAACACCTCGAGACCTTCAAAGTGTTCACTATCCATTCTTCCATCGGCGGTCATGGAATTGCTGCCAGTCTCTCAAATGGTCCAGGGAAAACCATCCTCTTGCGTGCCGATACCGATGCCCTGCCCGTTGAGGAGAAGACAGGACTGCAGTACGCTAGCACAGTACGCATGAAAGATCTCGACGGTGTTGAGAAGCCGGTCATGCATGCTTGTGGGCATGATATGCACATTACTTCATTACTCGCAGCTGCAGAGTGCTTGGTCAGATGCAAGGACGAGTGGAGTGGAGAGTTGATATTAGTGTTCCAGCCCGCCGAAGAGAGAGCAGGCGGAGCCCAGAATATGGTGTAAGTGCAGAGTGGCTCCTGCAGGATTTTACAAGGATGCTGATGAGTTCCAGTGATGACGGCCTATACAAAAAGGTTAAGGAACCAGACGTCGTAGTCGGAGCACACGTCATGCCTGAGAGAGCTGGAGTAATTGGCACAAAACGCGGTCTCATCGCCAGCTCAGCAGACAGATTTCAGTGCGTTAATAATTTTCTATCCCCTTTTCCAAGCTGACAATGCCATAGGCTCCGCATCCCAGGTCGTCAAGCTCACGCCTCAACCCCTCATCGCAGTGTCGATCCCATCTTACAAGCAGCTTCCACGATAATGCGTCTCCAATCTATTGTGTCGCGCGAGGTTGACCCCTTGGACTTCGCCGTTGTAACCGTCTCGGCCTTCCACGCCGGCGACGCCGAAAACATCATTCCCTCGGAAGCTAACCTGAAGATCGATGTGCGCGCAGGTCTGCCCAAAACACGTGAACGCGTTCTGGCAAGCGTAAAACGCATAATCGCTGCCGAAGCAGCTGCTTCTAACAATCCCTCTGAGCCCACACTTACGCCGACAACACAATTCCCCCTGTTGTTCAATGACGATGGTGTCACCGATGCGCTAGAGCAGTCCTTTTCCCAGCACTTCAAGCCTGGTAAAACGAGCTACCAGAACGACATTGCGAGGCTCCAGGGAAGCGAGGACTTTGGCATTCTAGCTACGGCGATTGGGAAGCCGAGCTGCTTTTTCCTGTATGGAGGCATAGATCCCAAGATATGGGATAAGGCGGAGGCAGAGGGCAGGATGAGTGAGGATATTCCTGGAAACCATAGCCCGTTTTTTGCGCCGGTCGTTCAGCCTACTCTTACTGTTGGCATGGAAGGGTATGTTGTTGCTGCGTTAACTTTTTTGAAAAAGGAGTAGTAGGTGAGGAGGGTCGAGAAGATCAGTGATCTTATGGCTGGCGGTGGCTGTTACTCCATTGAAGAATCTTCTGGTAAATCATATGAAAGAGTATGTGGTTGTCAAAGATCTCGAGTGAGTCTCCACAAATGGAAGCATTTCGTTTGGCCACGAAGCTACCAATGGCATAGAGACTGCTAAATTACGTTATTGAGATCATGATACTCTTAGCAAAGAAAAAACCACAGTGGATGTGGACATCATGCCAGAGCCTTGTCATACCCGAATGAGGGTCAAGCAGCAAACCCCTACCCCACCTTTTCTCCTCTCATATGCTCCCCAATATTTCCCCATACAAGTCTATTCACATCTGACGACTAGGCTGTAGCGCCACTGTGTGGATAGACATACTCCCGTTAATACGATATTATCAAATTGCTTCGTACTTATGACGTATAAACGACGATGCTGGGTAAACGTATAAAATCACTTAGAGTCGGTGTCCTAGGAACACCATCATCCTGCCAAGGCGTCTGCCATTCACAATTACATTACTCGCAATCATGTCGCACCAGGAAGATACCAAAAATGCTCCCGAAGAGCACCAGATGCACCGTACCGGCTCATGGCTACCATCCGACCACCGCGTGCACAAGAAATGGCTGCGAGGCATCATAGAAAAAGTCGAAAACAACCCAAAGGATCTCCACCCCGTCATTCAGGAGTTTAAGGATTTGATTGAGAAGAACACGCGCATCTATATTCTCGTCAACTCCATGTTCGAAGAGATACCCGCCAAAAAGCCATACAAGACAGATCCGGGCGGCCATCAGCAAGTTCGTGATTATCACAAAATGTTGGAGCTTTTCAATCACATTCTTACTACTGCACCTGAGTGGAGTGATCATGAGTATTCGGTTGGTGTGGTTGGGACGCCATTCAATGCTATTCTGGACTGGCCTATGGTAGGTACAACTGATGCATCTAGATATCCGAGTTGGGCTAACATATCCGTTTCCTACCGGTAGGGCACACCATCTGGCTTCGCCTTCTTCCTCGACCCAGAAGTCAACAAGATGATCAAAAAAGTCCTTAACGCATGGGCCGAGTTTCTCGCCTCACCAGACTCAGCATATGTGCTAGATAACAACAAGATCGGCTGGTTCAGCGAGCACGGCACACACGATCTTGAACTGACCGCGAACGTGGGCCGCTCCTCTCACAAATTCGACGAGCTCTTCCAATGCGATCCGAAGAAGAAGCATCACGGCTATACCTCCTGGGACCACTTCTTCACCCGTCTCTTTCACTCAGACAAGCGACCTGTCGCTTGCCCCGATGACAATAACGTCATCGCAAACGCCTGCGAGTCAAAACCATACAAAGTGAGCCGCAACGTCGCACAGCGCGACCGCTTCTGGATAAAAGGCCAACCCTACTCGCTCATGGACATGCTCGCCATGGACCCTCTGCACGAGCACTTCGTCGGCGGAACAATATACCAAGCCTTCCTTTCCGCGCTGAGTTACCATCGCTGGCACGCACCCATCAGTGGCACAATCAAGAAAGCGTATCTAGTCGAAGGCACCTACTTTTCCGAGCCACTGTTCGAGGGCCTCGGTGATCCTTCCAACAAAAGCGGTATTAGCGAGGAAGGTGAGAAAACGGGGCAGGGGTATCTTACTGCGACGGCTACGCGAGCGATCATTTTCATCGCAGCGGATAATTCAGATCTGGGTCTTGTGTGTTTTATGGGGATTGGTATGACGGAAGTGTCTACGTGCGAGATTACGGTCAAGGAAGGCGAGCGTGTTAAGAAGGGGGATGAGATTGGCATGTTTCATTATGGGGGGAGTACGCATTGCTTGATTTTCAGGAAGGGAGTGGAGTTGGAAGGGTTTCCTGATACCCAAGATGTGGAGGATAACGTTCCCGTTAGGTCGAAGCTTGCTGTTGTTAAGAAGACTAGTTGAGTGGGATGGAAATCAGAAGGTATTGGAGGAATACAAAGTTCCATACCGCTAGTGTCACGAGCTTTTGCTAACTGGATCATAGAGCTACAAAACTTTTCCATGGTTATACGTGACCATATGCTGATATGCATATGGCTAGTGACTTGAACGCTTATTCTGAAAAGTTTATCATTAAGAAATTCGCAACCCATCACTTTGGCTTGAAATATGTGCTTACGACACTACGCAGTACATGCGGTGTTCTCGCACTTTGTGGGAATCGGCCAGGTGGCGTAGTATGTGTCAGTATAGTGGGGCGTGATTTCACTGTAGGACAAACAGTGAGTATGAATTCGTCCCTTCACTCTCCGCAATAAAGCGAATATTGAAAGTTAAGCCTATCTAGTTTTTGCTGATGATGAGATACGGATTGCTAAGTGGAGCGCTCTTGCGTACTGCAGTAATTTTATTACATGTAAATGTAGTGATGCCTGCAGCCCCCAGTTGGCAATGACCAAACTTCGCTCACCGTTTACAGTGTTTTCATCTAAGTCGGCTTCTCACTCTCACACGTATTGTTCACAACACAATAGAGACAATACCAACACCACAGCAGTGCTCAGTCGACTCACTTGGGGAAATTTTATAACACTATCCTCACCCTCACTCCTAGCCTCCTCCGTCATGAAAATTTTACGGCCACAGTGTTTTCAAGGATACATATCCCTCAACCGTAGAAATACTCTCCACTCCCTCAGCTTATCTGCTACCCATCTTCATACAACCTTGAACTTGGCTACTCGGTTGATTTGAGCCTCTCCATCTTGAAAGCTACGAAATTCAGCAAAATCCTCCAACAATGTCTGACACCAGCCCGTTCCCACCGTTCCCATCGGCAGTAACACTTGAAGCCGTTCAAGCAACACCATCATCCTACCCAGCCGACCACTTCATCTCGCACATCCTCAAGCTAAGCAGCTACCTCATCGACATCACCAACACGAGCACTCTATTCGGAAACGCCACTAATGACCCCAACACCCCAAGTCTCAGCACGCTCTACCTCCGCCTCCAAAACGGCCAACTCCCTCCCAGTCGCCTCCCGACCAACTTTCAGACTCCCCAACACACTCAATCTCAAATCTACCTTCGCTCAGACAAACCAGCACATCAACGGCCCCTAGCCGACTTTGAAGATCTCTACTACGCTACTCTCTCTCTAATGCAAGAACTCTACCACCTCCTCACCATCCGCCTCCAAAGCGGCTTCAACACACCCTCTGACCTTGCTTGCGCTGGCGGACCCACCTTTTCCGCATTACACGAGAGTCTAACGGCGTACTGGTCCTTGTTCAACGACGCAGCGTGTGCCAAGGCGCTCGATGATGCGGTGCGGGAGGCTCGCGTTAGGGCTATCCGTGAAGAGATTGTGAGGCAAGTGGAAGCTGATGAGCTGGATATTTCGGATGCGAGGGCACAGTTGGCGGGGCTGTATGGAGAGGATGTGTACGCGGGGGTTGAGGGCATGTGGTTTGTGAGGGGCTGGGCGCCGGCCATGGTGGCGGTGTATCTGGAGGGGAGGTATCGTGCCTTGCTAGACGCAGAGAAGGAGGAGAGGGAGCGGATCACGGCGATGGTTCACAACGAAAAGGAGGGATCGAAAGGGAACGTGCAAAGACAGTGTCTGCTTGTCGACGTCGATACGGCCCGCTTCCTCCCCGGGCAGAACCACACTGACCGGCCTTCTCGCAACATGAAGCCACACGACCCGCCCTCGGCTCACTACGCCCCCGT
>JALPSE010000381.1:14950-26972 GCA_030558545.1 Bipolaris gigantea | reverse complement strand
CAGACAATTACCTCACGGAACACTAACGTAATACTCACCTGCCTTAGTGCGGACCAGGATAGAGAAGTATAGACCCATACCCCGTGTAACACTTATACTATAGTTATTTCCGCTAATGCTTTCTATTACACTATAAAACAGAAGGAAAACGATTTCTTTATAACTAATATCTATAAGATAGACCGCATCTTATAAGAGAAGTTAGAATAAGATAATCCTAATAATGCTAAACTTATATAGGACAGAGTCACTTTAACTATAATAGGTATCGAGATGTCTTTAATAAGATAGCTGCTGACTAGCTACCTAAGCATTACTAAGACGACTATAAGATTATTCTTATAGAGCCTTTTCTAAATTAATTTAGTCCTCTCTTTAAATAGAGTACTAAAGAGCTTTAAGCTATAAAAGCTTTTATAATAGAAAATCTTTAAAAAGGGTATATTAACGTAAGTTACTGCCCTTTCGCCTTACCCGTTCCTGATATTTAGAAGCCTAACAAAGACCTTCGCATTTGCGTAGACTACCGTAAGCTGAACGTAATCACCTATAAGGATACCTATCTAATACTATAAATAGATAAACTACTAGCCTATATATATAAAGCTAAAATCTTTATAAAGCTAGATATTCGCGCAGCGTTTAATAAGATCTAGATAGAATCTAACTCTAAAGAATACACTACGTTCCGCACACGCTATAGAATGTATATGTTAAAAGTATTACTATTTAGATTATATAATAGCCTAGCTACGTATTAAAGGTATATAAATAATATACTAATTAATTATTTAGATAACTTCTATATAGTCTATCTAGATAATATCTTAGTGTATTCTAAGTCTCTTCTAGATTATATCCGTCACGTCCGCAAGGTGCTAGACCGGCTGCGAGCCGCTGGACTATAAGCTAATATTAAGAAAAGCGAATTTTATATTACTTACACTAAATACCTTAGCTATATCTTAACTAATAAAGGTCTAGAAGTTAACCCTAATAAGGTAGAAGCTTTAAAAGACTAGAAACCACCTACTACCGTTACTAGTGTAAAGTCGTTTGTAGGCTTTATAGGCTTCTATTAATAATTCGTTCCTAAATACTTACGAATTACTAAACTATTTCTATTATTATAAAGTCCTTCTCGCCCCTTTCTCTAGAATTTGGATTACAATTAAGCCTTTAAGAAGTTAAAATTAGCCCTTCTCTTAATTCCTACCATTTATCACTACTAGCTAGAGTATAATACTAAGATGGAGACTGACGCCTCCGATAGCGTTATTACCGGCGTATTATTATAAAAGTAACCTAATAATAAATAGTGCTCTATAGCGTTCTATAGTAAGACTATAACTAGTTTAGAGCTGAACTAGAAGATCTATAATAAAGAACTATTTACTATCCTTATAGCCTTTAGTAAATAGTAATCTAAGCTACTTTCTACTTAGAATTAGGTCGAAGTATATTCGGATTATAGGTCTCTAAAATACTTTATAAGCACTAAGGTTCTTAACGCTAGGTAAGCTAGGTAGGCTAAAGAGCTAGCCCCCTTTAATTTTCGTATCTAATACACTCTAGGGAAGAGTAATACTCGTGCAGATATCCTTTCCCGGTAGGAGCAAGATATAGAAAATCTTAAGATAGCCTAAACTAATAATAGATCGCAGGTCCTCTTAGGACCGCACTAACTTAATAACTAGATTAACTCTAATCTAGCTTAGGCCTACGTAGCCTAACTGTAAACCTTTATTCTATTAATCTTAGTAGCTAAAGCTACCTTAGAGCTAATATCTCTAAACTTACTTAAACTTATTAAAGCTATTTTATAACTTAACCGCTTCTTATTCATAGAAGAAAGAACTACTCTACTAGGGAAGTTCTAACTTAGGGGCGACATACTTCTATATAAGGACTAACTATGCTTACCCCCTACTTCTATCCTTTATACTTAACTTATTCGCAAGATATATAATTAGATTTCCTCTATATATCCTAGTGTAAAGAAAACCTATTAGTTACTAGCTTAAAAGTATTATTAGAAAGGAATAGAAGCTTCTTATAAGAGATACGTACGAAATTATATAGTCTATTATAAGGTATACCTAAGATAAACTTAAGTCCCTAAGATAATATATTCTCTTTAAATTCCTAACAGACTAATGCAGCACCTATATATTAATGTTAAGGAATTCCCCTAAGACAGGTCCGGTTACGATATAATTATAGTTGTGATTAACCGCCTATCTAAGTAGGCTATCTCTATCCCTTACTATAAGATAATCAACGTAAGAGGTATAGCTAAGTTATTTATTTAATAGGTGTACTATTTTGGCTATCTACCCGAAACTATTATTTTAGACTATAGGCCCTAGTTTATATCTAGTTTCTAGTCCGAGTTCTGTCAGATCCTAGGTATAAAAGTTAAGTTATCTACTGCCTATTATAAAGAAACTAATAGATAAACTAAAATTATAAATAAGTATATTAACTAGAGACTATAACTATTTATAAGCTACTACTAAAATAACTAGAGTAGGTTACTCTCTCTAATTAATAGAGCCTAAATTTCCTTACTATACTCCGTGATCGGAATGTCTCCGTACTAGATACTTTACGGATTTAAACCCCGCCAGAGCTAGAACTAGAATCTAAGCAATAATAGCAGCGTACTAATAGATAAACTTAATTACGCTAACGCTCTTACTTTAGCTAACTATATATATAATGCCTAGAAGATCGCTAAGGAATAGATAGAAAAGGCCTAAGATCAGATACGAGCCGTAGTTAACCGGTATAGACGACCTATTAACTAGAAGGTAAGAGACTAAGTCTTCTTAGACACCCGCAACCTAGCTATAGATCGTCTAAGCCAAAAGCTATCTAATAAATAAGAAGAACCTTTTAAGGTGCTAAAGAAAGTAGGACACTCTTACTAACTCTAGCTACTAGAAGGGTCTCAGATCTATAACATCTTTGCGCCAGAACTACTATATAAAGACTTATGGAATCCACTCTCTAAATAAGAAGCTCTAAAGCCTTCTAGAACCTCTATCTAAGGCGTTAAAGAATAGAAAGTAGAAGAAGTCTTAGTAAGTAAGTTATCTCGCTCGAAGCTGAAATACTGTATAAGCTAGGTCAGATATGACCTAGACCTAACCTAGTACTCTGCCTTAAACTTTATAGGAGCACCTTATAAACTTAAGCTATTCTATAATTAAAATCTAATAAAGCCGGGACCGCTCTATACCCTATTAAGATAGACATTAGCTTAGAAGCAAGGTACTAAGGACATAACTTTACTATAAGATAACTAAGTATAAGGAAAGAAAAGAGACTTTATAATAGGTATCGAAATAAGACTGAACTAAACGCTAGAAAATAAACCCTTACTACTATACTAATTACTTAAACCTTAGAGTTAGAGCTCGCACTTAAGCTATACTTAATACTACGCGTATCCAACTCTAACTACGTTATCTCTCCCTTATTATCGTCGCCCTCCCTATCTACCTCTATCCTCTCCAGCTCAGGTGCCGAAACACCGCCGACACGAACGATAACCTTCTTAATAGCTAATATCTAACTCTCTAACTAACGCAGCCTATCCTAAATCTCTACTAATACCTAATAGCTGGCAGCTAATAACTCCACTACTAATAACTCCTTCTCCTAGCTCTGAGTTACCTAGACTTAATAAGCTAGAACTAGGGCGGAGAACTTAATAAGCTATAGAGTAGTAGCTAGATCCTTATCTAGATCCTTATTATAATAGGCCGCAGCCGCTATATCTATCGCCGTAAATAACTTAGTAAACTTATTCTTAACGTACTCCGGTACCTATCTAAGTTAGCCTATATAATAACTAGATAATAAAAAGTACTTATAGGGGAGCACTTCTCCTTCTATTAAGTATAATAGTTACACTTCTTAGACCCCTCTAAGTCGAAATGGTAGTCTACCTAATAGACACCGCAGGCGAGGACACGCACTAAATAAAGATAAATAAAGCGGTAGGCTGCTAGGAGCGCACTAGCTAGGCACTAGAGCGGTATAGTAAGAGGTTAAGAGAGAGAGAGGTAGAAGAAAAAGATTTTATATTATCGTTATAGGCAGAGGCAGAGGGGCAGTAATACTAATATACTGCCTAGCGAAGTAAATAGATTAATATTATATAACTATAGAGGCCGTTAGCTCCGTTTTAATATAGGTCTAGATTAAGATCGAATATTATAGTAATAAAAATAAGTAAACAGACGTCGAGATTCACTACTAAACATCTTAGAATAAGATATAAAAAGAGAGGGGGGGTAGTATAACGGCTCAGCGTCTCTTACTAATTAGATCCGAACAAGATCCGAACTAGGGTCTGAGCTAAGTAAGTAGAAAACTAACTATATAAACCTACTCTCTATAATAGATAGCTTTATAGTTTTCTAATATCCTTTCGTACAAGGCCTATAGGTGTCTATTTTGAATTAAGGCTGTTTAATGTCTACACGCACTCCTATATGCCTCTGAGTGACACTACGACCGATACTAATCCGACTAGTCTTGCCTGCGCCGTTACACTAATAGATAAATAATATTACTATAAGATAGTAACTCTATAAAATAATAAAGTAAATAGATAGACCACTACCTTATATAGTAAAGAAGAAAGGTATTGTAAGGGGCTATGCCTAAATAGAGTAAATATACGTAATTATATAATATACGTAATAAGCTACGCTAAGATAAGACAAACGCACATAATCGCATTATACGCCTATACTATATAACTTAGCTAGAACTCTCTCTGTACGAAAGTTAAAAGAGTATAGTTATAAAGAGAGAAGTGTTGTACAATAACTTTACTCTTCTTATCTTTCTTTTTCTGTAATATAGGTCAATGCATACTCGTTCGAAGGCCTCTTCGCCCCTTAACAATTCTACTCTTATCTATCCTTTACTAACTCAGCCTTATAATTGATTACTCTATTATAAGCTGCAAGATTAACTTTAATATAGATAGTATTATAGCTAGTGCTAGTAGTAATCTATTTAGTAGCTATCCAAGTTACCTTTTAGGCTCCTCTCTATCTATCTACTACTGCTTTTAAGTATTTTTCTATCTAATCCTTTCTTCTATTTATCTCTCCAACTACTTCTAGAAAAACTATAAAAAGCGCTATATTACTACTAGCTAAAAGCTTTAGAGTAACATCTCTAACTCTAATATACTTTTAGATAAGTATAAGCCTTTATATCTTAACTATATCTATGTTACACGGGGTTGGGTGCGGATACTCTTCTAGACTCGATCCGGGTTAGGGCGAGCAAGGTAGGGTGAATAGCTCCGTGAGGTAGTTGTCTGGCGATACAGTAGAGTGGCGTGCTTATAAGATAGATAATAATAGGTTTAACAATTCCTAATCTATATTAAATAGACTAATAAGTATTAATCTTATAAAATTAAGTAACTAGTAAGAAAGGATAATTTGAGTTAATTATAACGAGAGTAAATAATAAAATCTATCTATCCTTATATCCTTATTATTTCTAGTCCTATCCTCCCTTTCCTTCTATCTTAGTAGAGGATTTAGAAGAACGTTAGCTTCCTTTCGTATAGTAGCCTCTTAGAGGCTATATCTTAGTACGATACTAAGTTACGTTATCTTTCGCCCCGCGATAATTATATCTATTAGAATCTCTAGTAGTTTCCTAACTATTTATCTTTAGACCTAGAGAGAGGATCCTTCTAGTTATTACTTATAACATTACCTCTCCTTTTAGGGCTATTATCTTAATACCTTAGGATATTATTTTTCTATACTGCGTGTTAAAGCGTCGGCTACATATAAGGTTAGTAGGCCCTAAGCTATTATAACTGTTCCTTTCTAACTCTAGCCTTCCTAACTATACCTAAGGTCCCGTCCGCTTATCGCGTCTGTCCCCAAAACTCTACTAAACAGCAGCAGGCTTATACTGACTATATTTAATAGTAAGAGAACGAAATAACTTTTCGTTATAAGCGTTATAAGAAGAAGAATCTTTATTACTTTATAGATACTATAACTAGTCGTTGCGCTAGTTATATTTCTATAAAAGCCAAGTATAGTTTATTTATTTCTAAGGAAGAGTAGAAGAAGGTTAAAGTAGATAAGTGCTAAAAGCGGTTAGCTCTTTTATATACTAAAGCTAAGGTTACGCGTCTTTAGCTAGAAGTTACTAAAACTAAGGCCCTTAAGCGGTCGTATGCTGATCGTAATTATACTATCTTAAACTTATAAGATCGTGCGAAAGAGTAGGCCAATAGGGGTTCTGCCTCTAGTATAGATTTTCTTATTATTAAACTATTACTATCTGGACTATTAACTAATCTAGGCTATTTATAGGCTAATTCTTCTAATTCTTTATCCTTTAATTACTTCTTTTCTCTTAAGGGTACGGCTCTCTCTTCTCTAGATACTATCTATAATACTCTCATATTAATCCCTTATAGTTCGTTAAGTTTTCCTCTAGTTTCTAAGTATTCTAGCTATCCGGCTATCCTTACTACTTAACTAAGTATTTCTACTAATAACTAATTTTCTATAGATCCTTAACTAACTTAACTATATACTTATTATTCTTAAGTTTAATATTCTTAGCTAGTTCGGCGTCTTAGGGTGCTAGTTCTAAAAGCTTCTTATGAAATATAGGGTATACCTTTATATCTAGTAGTAGTCGTAGTTTATAGTTTATAGGTTCTATCTTTTCTAAGATCTTAAATAGTTCTACTTAGAGCTTATCTAATTTCTAGTATAGTCGTTTAGTTTTTAGGTTTTATCTTAATAAGAAAACTTTATCCCCCTCTCTAAAGGTTAGTCTCTTAATCCTTAGCTTATTCGCTACTTTAGACGTTATAAGGTTCCTTTAAGTAATTTGCTTACTTACTTCTTTATATAGTTTCTATAAAAGGCGTGCCTTTTTATCTATACTATCTATAATACTTTTAATATCTTTAGGATCTCTATAAGCCGTCGGCTCGTATCTGTAGTTTACGTAGTGTAGTAATTACTTTATTATTATAGATTTTATGCTGTTATAAGCTAGTTACGCTAAAGGTAAGTACTTAATCTAGTTATTCTATAACTTATTAACGTATATTCCTAGATACTGCTCTAATATCTGGTTCGTTTATTCCGTCTAGCCGTCTATTTCTAGGTAGAAGCTTATTAATAGCTTTTTCTTTACTTCTAGTTTTACTAGAAATATTATCTAATATAGAGATATAAATAATTTATCTCTATCTATGATAAACTTCTTAAACATCCTATATTCTAATATTAGTGCTTTTTAAACTTCGTACGCGCATTCTTCTGCCGTAATAGTTTCTTCTATAGGTACAAATTTTGCTGCTTCAGTTAATTAGTCTATAATAACTAAGATTATATTGCAAAATTGAGCAGATTCTGGTTCTAGTGATATTAGGAGCTTTATAATAAAGTCTATTATTACGCTTATCTATAGTCTAGAGGGTGGCTATAAGGGTTATAACAGGCTATAGAGCTTATATCTCTTAGGCTTATTCTAATAATATACTCAATAGTTATCTAGTACGTTCTGTATCTTCGCTCGTAAGCGTAGTATTATAAAAACTTTAGCTAGTCGTCTGACTAATTCCTCGATCCCTGTATGGCTATATTCTGGTAAGTTATATAGTTCTTTAATAAGATCTGATCTTATATATAGGGGAACGTAGATTTGATTCTTTAAAACTAAATTCTAGTACTCCTATTTATCCTATAACAGTCTATTTAAGCTCTCAGGCTTAAACTGCTACCTATTAGCTTTCTTCTGCTATTATTATTAAAGTGTTATAACTTAATAAACTACCTTAGTCGCTACCTTAGCTAGCTCTAGCTAATTATACTTTAGACTACTATTAGGTATTTATTTTAGTATAGATTTATATAGTTCTTTATAACCTTTATCTTATAAGTCGCTTTATTAACTAAGGGCGTCTGCTACTCTATTAAGCGTTCCGGCCCTATAGGTAATTTCAAAGTTAAACTAGGCCAACGTCTCTACCTAATATACTTATTATTAGTTAAGTTTCTTAGTTATTATAAAACTCGTTAGGTTCTAGTAGTTAGTAAAAACCTTAATCTAGTGTAGTAGTTCTAAAAGATAGACTTTCTATTATTTAAAGATATTAACTACTTCTAGTAGCTCCTTATTATAAATATTATAGTTAAGTTCTGCTCCTAAGAACTTCCTTAAATAGTAGAACACTGGTCTCTATTTTCCGTCTAGGCACTGCTATAACAGTACAGCTCCTAGTACGTAGTTAGACGTGTCTGTCTTAACTCTTATTGGTCTTTAAGGGTTATACATCTTAAGTACTAGCGTCTCTAAGAATATCTATTTAATCTAATTAAAAGCTTCCTAATATTCCTATTTCTATTTAAAACCTATTTCCTTCGTCGTCACTTCCATAAGGGGTGCTATAATTTTTAAGTAATTCTTAATAAACTTTAATAGTAATACGTAACTTCTAAAAAGAATTAAATATCCTTAACTATTCTAGATTTGAGCTATTCCTATATAGTCTATATCTTTTTTAGGTTTATTTTTACTTGTTTAGTTAATATAATAAATCTAAAAAACTCCGTTTCTTATATATAGAATTAATACTTTCCTAGTTAAAGGTATAGCTTATATTCCTTAAGCTTCTATAAGACCGTGTTAATATATTTGATATATTCCTCGCGTATGCCGCTGGAGTACACTAGTACGTTATCTAGATACGCGGTAATAAAGATTCTAAGGTATTTATAGAGAGCGTTATTAATAACTAATTAAAATGTTACTAGTGCGTTCATTAATCTGAATAGTATAACTATATACTTAAAGAGTCTATATTTTATTTTAAACGCTATTATCTACTTATAACCTTGTTTAATTCTAATTTAGTAAAATTCTTCCTAAATGTTAAACTTTATAAACTACTTAGCTCTCTAGAGTTAATCTATAAGCTCTATAATAAGTAGTAGAGGATATTAGTTCTTCTAAGTAACGCTATTTAACCTTCTAAAGTCGATATATAGTCGCCACTTTCTATTAGATTTCTTTATAAATAATATAGATAAGGCTATTAGGCCTGATCCTAGTTAGATAAATCCCTTTTTTAAGTTCTTTTAGAGGTAATCCCGCAGCTCAGCGTTATGCTTAGCCGCTATAGAGTATATTTCTTCTAGGCTTAACTTTACTCCTTTCTCTAGAATAATCTTAAAATTCTAATCCTAATATTCTACTAGGTCTGTTACTTTATTTTCCTTAAATAGTTCCCTAAACTCGTCCGTTTAGTAGTCTTTTAGAATCGCTAACTATAGTACCGATCTTTCCTTTATAGTCACGATCTGCTATATCTAAATAACTTCTATACTCTAAGGGTCCGTTATATAGATTCTCGCGATCTTATATAATAAGATTAAACTAAATCTCCTATCCTAGATTATACGCTAATTCCTTAGGTATATCTCGTATTATACTCTAGCAACCTTATACACAGGCTCTCTACTAAGTATTATTTTCTTTTACTAATTAATAGTAGATTTATATTCTATTAACTCGTTATAGCTAATTGTTATCTTAGTATCTTCTAGATCTATAATACTAATTCTTTCTTAGCTTTCTTAACTAGCTAGGCGTAGTATTACTACCTTAGTCTTAAGTTAAATCTAGCTATTTCTATATATTATAGGACTATCGTCGGCTAATATTACTTATATTAGGACCTTCTTAGTTTAATAGGGTATATTATTATTTTCTACTACTTATTGTAAGACAACAGTTTGTACTGCCCTACTATCTATAAGCGCTAGCACATTATATCCGTCTATAAGTACTATAGCTTATAGCTATAAATCTTAAGCTTCTACCTCTTATACTTCTTTAAGGGTCGTTTTAGGACTGCCTTTGCTAGCGTAACTCTATCTCTAGCGGCATCCTAGTTTTTTAGTTTAGAGAGTCGTCCTTTCTACGACTTCTTCCGTTCCTATAAGAATCGTTCTGCGCTGATCTTAGCGTTATAGTAATTAGTATATTAATTATTATAGCAGAAGCTCTAATATATATTATGATAAGGTAACTCTATTTTTATAGTCTTCCTCTTTAGTTCTAACTTTTTCGTTTTAGTTAGTAGGTCGTTTATAGTAACTCTAGTTACCTACCCTTAGTGCATCCGGCAATTCTTTATAATGTATTCCTTAGCGGAAATCGTACTATAGTATTAGTTATCTACCTCTTAAGCTTTCCTTTATTATTCTTTATAAAACTAGTAATTAGTTATATACTTAATCTAGCACAGCTCTTTATAAGCTTCCTTTTCTTCTAGTTAGTATATATAGTAGTGGTATATGTGACACTTATTATACTATAGGTATATATAGCAGTAATCATCCTTATTATCTCTAGTTTCTTCTTACTTTCTTAAGTAATAGTTATACTATCTTAGATAGTTAACCTAATATAGGCGCTCGTATTACTCTATTCGTTTCTTAAATGTGCGAGGTGTTTCTTTATTCTTAGATTCCTTAAACCTAGGTTATTCTTAGGCAGCCCTATAGGTAATTTCCTCTGTTTAGGGTCCTATAACTGCGATTCGTCTATTAATATTATAATTATTAACTAAGTGTATAGTAAGTCTATAAATCTAGTACTATTAGTTTCTTAGGCGGCGTAGTACTTTAGCCCCTTTAACCTACTAATTAGTTAGTAGTAGTTCGTTTTACTTAAAGTCTTAGAGTTCTATTACCTCTTATACTAGCTTAAAGGCCTTATTATTAGCTTATCTTACTTTATTATATAGGTCTAAGTCGCTAAGGGTTTTGTTAGGTTCCTTAGTTAGATAGAGTATTAGTATCCTAATTATTCTAATTTTAACTGCTCCTTATTTAACTTCGTTATCTAGACAGTCTCTACAGAAGTGTCCGATCTTTCTATATTAGAGATAGGCTTTATTATTATAACGCTTTTAGCATTCTTTCTTAGAAAGGCTGTTATTAAACTTTCCTTAGATTTCCTAGTTCTTATTCTTAGACTTATCTTATACTTTACTAGTTATGTACGTGTCTCTATCGCGATTTTTATTATTCCGAAATCATGAGGTGTTAGTAATAGATAGCTCTATTTAGTATCCTCTCTAGGCTTCCTTTCTTTCTTATAATCGTATATTAATTCTTATTACTAACTTAATTAGTAAGTACAGATCTTTTAGCTTATCGTAGTATGTCAGTTCGTCTTTAATAGTTTCCTTAAGACTGTTTCCGTATATTATACGTAATGCCGAATTATCCTAATTAATTCGTGCTTAATATTATTTAAACTTAGTAATATACGCTAATACTAACTTAGTCTATTTCAGGCGTAAGATTGCTTTTTCGGCCTAGCCTTCTACGTCTATCTCTCTAAAGATGCGTTCTATTTCTTTTTTAAAGTATATCTAGCTACTAAATAGGATTCTTATTTCTTCTTTAGTTCTTTTAGCCTTAATATCTGCTAAGAAATCCTCTATATAGGGCTATATCTAAATCGCTGCTTTCCCTTTTATATAGGTATATACTATAAAGATCTTTTCTTTATCATTAGGCACTTTATAATATCCGTAGTATAGATTAATATTAGTAAGAAACGTCTATAAACTGTCGCAGTTTCTATTATACTTTTCTAGGGTTGCTATCTTAGATTTCTTTATAAGTTTTTTATTTAGTATAGCTATTATTTAGCTTATAAGTTAGTAGACTATAGCTTATAGATCTTCTATTATTTTTGCCTGAATCTTATTTTTATACCTAAGATTCCTTAGTTCTCGTAAGTGGTGTACGTCTTCGTCCACTTCTTCGTCGTTACTTGGCGTTAGTATCTTATTATTAAGTGCTAGGTTAGACACTGGTCTGGGACCCTATACTAGTCTACCAGTACCGGCCTAAGATTAAGAGTAATTATAAGATATCCTAAATCTTAATTAGGTATCCTATTATTAATCTTCTAATCTACTAAG
>JALPSE010000381.1:0-14862 GCA_030558545.1 Bipolaris gigantea | reverse complement strand
TCCGCACTAAGGCAGGCGAGTATTACGCTAGTGTTCCGTGAGGTAGTTATCTAGCGATGCAGTAGAGTGGCGTGCTTATAAGATAGATAATAATAGGTTTAATAATTCCTAATCTATATTAAATAGACTAATAAGTATTAATCTTATAAAGTTAAGTAACTAGTAAGAAAGTATAATTGAAGTTAACTATAATAAGAGTAAATAATAAAATCTATCTATTCTTATATCCTTATTATTTCTAGTCCTATACTCCCTTTCTCCCGTCTTAGCGGGGGACTTAGGAGGACCTTAGCTTCCCTTCATATAGTGGCCTCCTAGAGGCTATATCTTAGCGAGATACTAAGTCACATAATCTTTTGCCCCGCGATAATTATATCTATTAGAATCTCTAGTGGTTTCCCAACCATTCATCGTCAGACCCAGGGAGAGGATCCTTCTGGTTGTTGCTTGTAACAATCTATAAGAGTAAGTATTATAGCTATATTAACTATAAGCTAGATTATAGAGATATTTATACGCCTTACTAAAACATTAAGAAAGTTCATTAATATAATCTATATCCTTTTACTACTTATACTACTCTCTACTAAGCCTTACGCCTTTTTATTAAGTATACTTATAAGTAGAACGCTTTTAGTTTTATTTAGTACAAAAGGGTGCCCCTTCTTAACTATAGCTAATAGATAAGTATATTCTTATCTATTTCTATTCTACTATTAACTTAGATAGTTCTACTCTCTCTACTACTATCTTATAACTAAGCTTAAGAACACTTAAAATACTAGACTTATCTCTCTCTTTACTGCTAGCTCCTCCGCCTCCTCTGCTCTCGCTTCTATACCCGCCTTCTAGTCTCTAAGCTGCTCCTAGAATAATTAGAATTTAATAATATTAGATAACTTTCTCGAGTAGTACATATAGTAGAATATAGCTACTTTATAGTATTTTAAGATATATTTATATCATTATTATAGTAGTATATCTATAATTAATTTACTTATAGGCTGCTATTACTAGTCGTCTAGAGTAGAGGCGTATTAAGGAGGCTCTAGCTTATTACTAGTCTTCTTATTAGTTAGAGTCTCTCTTAAAGGGTTATTATTATAGTATCTACTATCTAGACACTTCTCTCTATAGTAATAAGAAGAAACTTCTTTATTAGTACTATATCTCTTATTATTAAGTCTCTATTCTAGAGTTAGATAGTTTCTTTGTCTTTATTTTAATATTTTCTAGGCTAGTACTATACTATAGTATTATAATAGGTATCTAAAGCAATTCTATATACTTATAATACTTAATAGAGCTTTAAGATACTTCTTCTTAATTAATATTTTTTCTTTTTCTATTCTTATATCTTTATTTATTTATAAAGGTATAGAGTGTCTCATATCTATAAAGTCTTTTTTTAGATACTAAATTAGTTTAATCTATCCTTTCTACTTTATAAGTACTTATTTCTTATCTTAGTCTCTTATATTTTTCTCTTCTAGAATTTTCTCTACCTCTTATTTATCTAGAGTCTTATCTTTCTTCTTTAGTTCTACTATTAGGCCTAGTTAGTAGTCTATTATATTTTAGCTTAGTAGTAGATCTTCTACTATATATTCTACTAAATCTATATATATAGTTTTATAGATCCCCTCTAATAGGTCTAATATAACTATTTGAGAGGTTAGTATTGCTTCAACTATATATTTTATCTATAGCTAATCTAGTTTTTAACTAGGCCTATTAGTCTTTATATTACGTAGAGAGAACTATATCTTATTATCTAATAGATATTTTTCTATTAGTTAGCGTATCTAGTTTAACGTATCTTATTATTATTATTATATAAATATAATTATAGCTTATACTAGTTATGCTATAAGTCTTAGATATTTAGTAAACTATACCGCTCTTCCTTTTAGAGTTTTTTTATTGCTTAAAGGTCCATTTTAAAGTTTCATTAGAGATATATTGTATCCATTTAGTAGTAGATGTAGACCAACTTTAGTAATAATTAAGTCTTAATGATTTAATATAAGCTAGTATACTGAAAGATATCTATTCTAGTTATTCCACTTAAAGTTTATAACAATTTATAGAACTGCTTAAACCTCTTAGTGTACTTATTCTATTCTACTATCTATCTACAGGTAGTATACTATAGATAGAAGTTATTGAATCTCTACTAGCTTATACAAGGTTTTCTAAAATTCTTCTAACTAATCTAAACTATAGTTAGTTATAATTTATAATAGAAATCTATAAAATTATTACTAAATATTTTTAAACTGTTCTCTATACGCCTCTACTAATATTAATATTATTACTTCTAGTAATATTAACTTTAATAGACAGTATACAAGAATAAGTAAGAAATATAGAGAGTCTTCTATTTTTAATAGTAGATTGTTATAAAGTCTATAGATATTTATAAGTAGAATCTATTAATAGCTAGAAGTAGCTATACAAGGCCTTAACGCTTTAGCTATAATAGATATATAGTATAGTAGTAGTGGTTCTATATCAATTACGTCATATTAGTAGATATACTATTCTAGTAATAGTCTTATCTTAGAATTCAAAACGTCTAGTTCTTTCTAGAGTATTCTACTATAGATAATTATTAAGCTTACTAAATTATTACTATTATAAATAGTTTCTAGGTTAGTAGCTATATTATCTCTCTCTAGAGTAGAACGCTATATACTAATATTATATAGTCTCTAATCTATTATCTTATCTCTACTTCTAAAGAGAAAGAGCGTACCTCTTCTCTTACTACTTAGCACTTTATATAGTAGGTACTATTTTATTCCTAAGACTCTTTCTAAAGGTCTTATATATATTAATTAGTAAAGACTGCTAAGCAGCTTAGGGTTATATTAGATCTAGACTAGCTCTAAACTAGATATATTACTTAGATCCTAGCTAGAGTTATAGTATATCCTCTCTATTTACATCTTAAATCTATATCTTAGTTATAACAGCTTAGTATATCCAGCCTTATAGCTAATTGTTTTAGCTTAAAGTCGAGTATAAATTAGAAGCTTCATAGAAATTTAGCCTAGTAGTATTATTATTTACTTAATACCTATATCTTAGTAAAGTACTCTAAGTTTTGAGAGTTAGTTAGAATTATGAATAGATTTTTTATACTTATTAGTTCTACTATTTAGACCTCTATATATTTTACTACCACTATTAGTTCTTTATCATAGATTAAGTAGTTCTGTTATTCCGCTATTATAGTGACTAAGTAGTATATAACTAAACATAGAATATCTTTATATTACTATAATAAGTATTTGCTAAGGGCTGTGCCTAAATAATCTAGCTTAAGTTTTATTTCTATATTAGAGTTCTATTATACTAGTATCAGTCTTACTACAAACGCTTACTTTAGTATATAGAATATGTTATTTTTTACTTTACCTTAAATAAACTCTAAATCCCGTTTCGTTGAAGTATAGAGTAGAGCTAATAAAACTAAGAATTAGAGAATAAAGTCTTAGTAGAAGTTTATAAATCTAATAAAGCTTTATATCTCTCTAATATTCTTTAAAGGTTTCTATTTCTAGATAGCTCCAATCTTTTTTAGGTCAAGATAGACTAAGTAGCCTATATTAATAATATATTGTAGATAGTATACTATTTTTATTGTAAATATACTTTTCTTAAGGTTAAGATAGAGGCCGGCTTTATAGAGGCGGCTAAGTACCTGCTCTACTTTTTTTAAGTAGTCCTATTTAGATCTATCAGTATAGATTAGTATATTGTTAACATATACTATTATAAATAGTTCTAGAGTATCGCCTAATACACTATTAACATATCTCTAAAATATAATCGAAGCTCCTACTAAGCTAAAGAGGCAGACTATCTACTTAAACAGCCTAAATCAGATATAGAAAGCTATAAGAGGTTTATTACTTAATATAATTTAGATTTTATAAAATACAGATTAAATATCTACTTTTATAAACTACTTAGTCTAGAAGAGTGCTTATAGAGTTTCTTATACTAGTAGAAGAAGGTATTAGTCTATCTAAGTAGTTTTATTCAGGTCTTAATAGTCTATATAAAATCTCTATTTCTTATTTATCTTTTTTACTAAAAGGACTAGTATCTCTATTAATATGGAGCTTATCTAAATCTATTCTTCATCTATTAGTTCTATTATTTAGTATCTAATTTCTAGAAGGTGATTACGTAGTATACTATATAGAGAGCTCTATAGAGAGTCTAGTATATATCTATTATGACTTTTCTTAAGTTAGATATAGTAGTTAAAGGTTTCTCTATAAGTAGATAGGCCCTTAGCCTTTTTAGAATTAAATAGATCCCTAAATTCTCTTAGTTCCTATAGGAGTAAGATAGTCTTTTTTTAGTATATTATATTTTACTCTCTATTGGTATATATTTAGTCTATGAGAATTTAATTAATAGTTTCAAGATTTATTATAAGTATTTCTATCATTTTATAATTTCTATTCAGCCCTATTTATGCTAGTTTTATGATCTTTAATTCTTTAAGCCTAATCTCTTTAGCAGCTCTTCTTCTCTACTTACCTTTCTAAACTTCTATATCTTCTACTTTTCTAATAGTTAGGAACCTCTATTCTATATTTAGAACTACTCCCTTTTAGTCTATATATAGTCTTTCTAGAATTATTTTATATTCTAGATCTAGAATTATATATACTACTATCTACGCTATTTAGCTATTTAGATCATAATAAAATAAGGCTATTTTAGTTATTTTAGCGCTAGGCTAGATCTCTATAGTCTTACTAAGGATATATAGCTAAATTTTTACTATACTAAGTCTAGCTTTTCTCGCCATTTGTTCTTATACTATATAAAAGCTAAGACATATAGAGTCTACTATTATAGTTATAATAGTTATTCTATTTAATAGTATTAGAATAAGAAATAGTAGTCTATCTATATTCTTGAGTATTATTTCTTTATCTTTTAACAATCTCTTACTCTCTATCATAGCTACTTCTACTAGCCTCTACTTTTTAGTCCAAATAGAGATAACTAGTTTTCTAAGCAGTCTTCTATATTAGCCCTATCAGTTCTATTTATAGCTAATTTTTAAATATTAACTATATTTAGATAATCTCTTATAAAGTGCCTATTATATCTATAGTATATATATATACTACTCTAGTAGCGCTTTTGGAAAATTTCCTCTAAAATAAAGATATTTCTATTTCTATCTATATATCTTTTACTAGATAGAGATTCTATATCTCTTCTTAAACTTAGCCTATTTACTAAAGTTATCTAGATATCTCTATCTCTATTCTTAACTAGAGGTTAGATAGATCTCTATTGTAACGGCGCAGGCAAGACTAGTCGGATTAGTACCGGTCGTAGTGTCACTCAGAGGCATATAGGAGTGCGTGTGGATATTAAATAGCCTTAATTCGAAATAGATACCTATAGGGCTTATATAAAAGGATATTAGAACACTAGAGAGCTATTTATTATAGAGAGTAGGTTTATATAGTTAGTTTTCTACTTACTTAGATTAGACTCTAGTTCGGATCTCGTTTAGATCTAATTAGTAAGAGACGCTAAGCTATTATACTACCCCCCCTCTCTTTTTATATCTTATTCTAAGATATTTAGTAGTAAATCTTGATATCTATTTACTTATTTTTATTACTATAACGTTAGGTCTTAGTCTAGACCTATATTAAAATAAAGCTAATAGCCTCTATAGTTATATAATATTAATTTATTTACTTCGCTAGGTAGTATATTAGTATTGCTACCCCCTCTACCTCTATCTATAATAATAATACTAAATCCTTTTTTTCTGTCTCTCTCTATCTCTTACTATGCCGCTCTAGTGCCTAGCTAGTGCGCTTCTAGCGGCCTACCGCTTTATTTATCTTTATTTAGTGCGTGCCCTCGCCTGCGGTGTCTATTAAGTAGACTACTATTTTAACTTAGAGAGGTCTAAGAAGTATAACTATTATACTCAATAGAAGAAGAAGTGCTTCTCTATAAGTACTTTTTATTATTTAGTTATTAAGTTAGCTAACTTAGATAGGTACTAGAGTATATTAAGAATAAGTTCGCTAAGTTATTTACGGTAATAGATATAGTAGCTATAGCCTATTATAGTAATAATCTAGATAAGGATCTAGTAGCTACTCTATAGCTTATTAAGTTCTCTACTCTAGTCTTAGCTCGCTAAGTCTAGGTGACTTAGAGCTAGAAGAAGGAGTTATTAGTAGTAGAGCTGTTAGCTGCTAGCTACTAAGTTCTAATAGAGATTTAGGATAGACTACGTTAGTTAGAGAGTTAGATATTAGCTATTAAGTAGATTATTACTTAGATTAGCGGTATTTCGGCACTAGAGCTGGAGGAGATAGAGGTGGATAGTAGCAGTAATAATAATAATAAGAGAGAAGTATTATAGTTAGACTTAGATATATATACTATTAAGTATAGCTTAAGTACTAGCTCTAACTCCAAGATTTAAGTAATTAGTATAGTAATAAGGGTCTATTTTCTGATATTTAGTTTAGGTCTATTTAAATACTTATTATAAAGTCTCTTTTCTTTCTTTATACTTAATTATTTTTTAGTAAAGTTATATCCTCTACATCTTATTTCTAAGCTACTATTTATTTTAATAGGGTATAGAGTAGTTCTAGCCTTATTAGATTTTAGTTATAGAATGACTTAAGCTTATAAGGTGCTTCTATAAAGTTTAAAGCAGAGTACTAGATTAGATCTAGATTATATCTAATCTAGCTTATATAGTATTTTAGCTTTAAGCGAGATAACTTACTTACAAAGACTTCTTCTACTCCTTATTCTTTAACACCTTAGATAGAGATTCTAGAAGGCTTTAGAGCTTCTTATCTAAGAAGTAGATTCTATAAGTCTTTATATAGTAGTTCTAGCGTAAAGATATTATAGATCTAAGACCCTTCTAATAGCTAGAGTTAGTAAGAGTATCTTACTTTCTCTAGTATCTTAAAAGGTTCTTTCTATTTATTAGATAGCCTTTAGCTTAGATAATCTATAGCTAGATTATAGGCATCTAAGAAGACTTAATCTTTTACCTCTTAGTTAATAAGTTATCTATACTAGTTAACTACAGCTCGTATCTAATCTTAGGCCTTTTCTATCTATTCCTTAGCGATCTTCTAGGCATTATATATATAGTTAGCTAGAGTAAGAGCGTTAGTATAATTAAGTTTATCTATTAGTATACTGCTGTTATTAGTTAGATTCTAGTTCTAGCTCTAGCAGGGTTTAAATCTATAAAGTATCTAGTATAGAGATATTCTAATCGCAGAATTTAGTCAGGAAATTCAGGCTCTATTAATTAGAGAAAGTAATCTACTCTAGTTATTTTAGTAGTAGCTCATAAATAGTTATGGCCTCTAGTTAATCTATTTATTTATAATTTTAGTTTATCTATTAGTTTCTTTATAATAGGCAGTAGATAACTTAACTTTTATACCTAGTATCTGACAGAACTCGGACTAGAAACTAGATATAAACTAGGGCCTATAGTCTAAAATAATAGTTTTAGGTATATAGCTAAAATAGTATACCTATTAAATAAATAACTTAGCTATACTTCTTATATTAATTATCTTATAGTAAGGGATAGAGATAGCCTACTTATATAGGTAGTTAATTACAACTATAATTATATTATAACTAGACCTATCTTAGAGGAATTTCTTAAAAGTAATATATAAGTGCTATATTAGTCTATTAGGAATTTAGAGAGGATAGATTATTCTAGAGACTTAGATTTATCTTAGGTATACCTTATAATAGACTACATAATTTTATATATATCTCTTATAAGAAGCTTATATTTCTTTCTAATAATACTTTTAAGCTAGTAACTAATAGGTTTTCTTTATACTAGAATATATAGAGGAAATCTAATTATATATCTTATAAATAAGTTAAGTATAAAGGATAGAAGTAGAGAGTAAGTATAGTTTATTCTTATATAGAAGTAGGTCGCCCCTAAGTTAGAACATTCTTAGTAGAGTAGTTCTTTCTTCTACGAATAAGGAGTAGTTAAGTTATAAAATAGCTTTAATAAGTTTAAGTAAGTCTAGAGATATTAGCTTTAAGGTAGCTTTAGCTACTAAGATTAATAGAATAAAGGTTTACAGTTAGGCTACGTAGGCCTAAGCTAGATTAGAGTTAATCTAGTTATTAAGTTAGTATAGTCTTAAGAGGACCTATAATCTATTATTAGCTTAGGCTATCTTAAGATTTTCTATATCTTACTCCTATTAGGAAAGAATATCTATATAAGTATTACTCTTTCTTAGAGTATATTAGATATAAAAATTAAAGAGGGCTAGCTCTTTAGTCCATCTAGCTTACTTAGCGTTAAGAACCTTAGTACTTATAAAGTATTCTAGAGATCTATAATCTAAATATACTTTAATCTAATTCTAAGTAGAAAGTAGCTTAGATTACTATTTACTAAAGGCTATAAGGATAGCAAATAGTTCTTTATTATAGATCTTCTAGTTTAGCTCTAAACTAGTTAGGGTCTTACTATAGAACGCTATAGAGTACTACTTATTATTAGATTACTTTTCTAATAATACGCTAGCGATAATATTATTAGAGGCGTTAGTCTCTATCTTACTATTATAGTCTAGCTAGTAGTAATAAAGGGTAAGAATTAAGAGAAGAGCTAATTTTAACTTCTTAAAGGCTTATTTATAATCTAAATTCTATAGAAAGAGGTAAGAAGAACTTTATAATACTAGAAGTAGTTTAGTAATTCGTAAGTATTTAGGAATAAATTATTAATAGAAGCCTATAAAGCCTAGAAATAAGTTTATACTAGTAATAGCAGTGAGCAATTTCTAGTCTCTTAAAGCTTCTATCTTATTAGAGTTAACTTCTAGACCTTTATTAGTTAAGATATAGCAAAAGTATTTAGTATAAGTAATATAAAATTCGCTTTTCTTAATATTAGCTTATAGTCTAGTAGCTTATAGCTGGTCTAGCACCTTATAGACGTAACAGATATAATCTAGAAGAGACTTAGAATATACTAGAATATTATCTAGATAGACTATATAGAAGTTATCTAAATAATTAATTAGTATATTATTTATATATCTTTAATACGTAGCTAGGCTATTATATAATCTAAATAGTAATACTTTTAACTTATATATTCTATAGTGTGTGTAGAACGTAGTATATTCTTTAGAGTTAGATTCTATCTCGATCTTATTAAACGCTACGCGAATATCTAGCTTTATAAAGATTTTAGCTTTATATATATAGACTAGCAGTTTATCTATTTATAGTATGAAATAGATATTCTTATAAGTATTTACGTTTACCTTATAGTAGTCTACGTAAATAAAAAGGTCTCTATTAAGCTTCTAAATATAAAGAATAGGTAAGGCGAAGAGGTAGTAACTTACGTTACTATACTCTTTTAAAAAATTTTTAGTATAAAAGCTTTTATAGCTTAAAGCTCTTTAGTACTCTATTTAAAGAGAGAACTAAATTAATTTAGAAAAGGCTCTATAAGAATAATCTTATTGTCGTCTTAGCAATGCTTAGGTAGCTAGTTAGCGGCTATCTTATTAAAGATATCTTAATATCTATTATAGTTAGAGGAGAGTTAGTTCTATATAAGTTTAGTATTATTAGAATTATCTTATTCTAACTTCTCTTATAAGATATAGTCTATCTTATAGATATTAGTTATAAAGAAATCGTTTTCCTTCTATTTTATAGTATAATAGAAAGTATTAGCAGGAATAACTATGATATAAGGTAAGATTAGTTTAGGCGCTAAAGTCCTTTTAGACTCTAGATTATATAGTAATAGCGGCAGAAGAAGACGTACTTTAGAGATATAGATAAGACCTTAGATACGCTAAATTAGTTCTTATTAAGGGCTAGTCTGCCTCTAGCATTTGTCCTTTTTCTAAAGTGCGTCTTTACGCCGAATATCCTTATTAAGAGTATAGCTCGAGTGGAAGTAATATAAGACTTCTGGTGTCAAGCTTCTTATAGGTTAGTTTTCGCAGATAGAGCGGCAGTGTACAATAGGACAGTAACTTAGGTAAGTAGAATAACTCTATATATTATACTCGTACTTAGAACTTAAGTTAAACATATTAAGCTATAAAGGCTTAATGCCTAATGCTATATACTTAGAGCTTTATACAGTATGCTTAGTTACTTAGTAGTACTAAGATATACTAATTACTAAGCATCTTACAGGTCGATATGTAGAGTGCTTAGTTGCTTAGTAGTGCTAAGATATACTAATTACTAAGCATCTTACAGACTACGTAATGCGTTAGTCCTAAATAGTGTCTCTATATCTTATAGTCTTCCTACCTTCCCTTAGATTACTTATTAAATATATCTAGCGGCGAAATATCCTCTATATTCTAAGACTAGTCGTAACACTATCCTCCTTCTCTTATAACTCATTCTTAAGGTAATACGTAGTTAGGTTTCTAGAGGGTCGTGTTGTCGCAATCTCGTAGTACTTATAAATAGGGTAATTATAGAAGCAGGGTATTACTAGAAAAGGCGGGTTATTATTAATAGAAGGTTACTATTAATATAACGTTTAGGCGAGCGCCGTGCTTTTAGAAGCGTAGGGTTTCTGCGAGCGTCTAGTTTCTAGAAGTACTAGGTTTCTAGGAATATCTAATTTCTAGGGCGCTTAGAAGATAGTAATTTTCGTCTATAACTAGTCTAGTATAATAAGTATAGCGCCTTATAGGTGTAGTGCTTATTACGCTAAAGTAATTAGATTTCGGCGTAGTGGTACGCTATAACTAGGCTTGCCCCGCGTTATAGCTCCTCGTTATCTGCCTAGTTTCCTCGCTATACCTAAATAATAATTTTTATCTAGTACTATCTATTATTAAAACCTTACTAAGTTTATTAATTCTTTTTGAAAAATTATAGTTTAAAAGTGTTCTGCTTATAAAAAGAATAAGCGGGTATATAAAGTGTATATCTAGTCTAGAGAGTATAGTAAATGTCTTTATTATAGCTAGTAGTATAACGTTTAGCTTACTAAGTTAGAGTTTAAATATCTTACTACTAAAAAGAAAAGGTTGGAGACTTATATTAAAGAGTGTCGTAAGGCGCAGGATGCCGCAATAAAAGCGCACGAGGCGGCTTTAGTGGAGTTATAGATGTATTAAGCTTAGGAGCAGCAGTTACGGCTATAAATAGATTTATTAGAGAAGCGGGCTAAGAAGGCGATTACCGTAGAGAGTTAGGAGCTTAAAGAGTTAGAGCAGGAAGGCGTTCTAGAGTTTAATAGTTCTAATCTATTAATTAACTTATCTCTTAGTACTTAGGGTGCTTTTATAGATCTGCCTTTAGATTATTAGGAGCCTCTTAATTTAAGCTTAGGTGCTTCTAGTTCTAGTAGTAATATGCCCGTCTTTAGCAGTAGTTAAGGTGCGTAGTATAATTTTCTTTAGTATATATTATATTTTATTTATCGTCTTATTATCTCGACCGTGTGTTCTAGTTTTTCTAGGACGTATAGTCGAGGTCCTCTCCTTTCTTTTTATAGTTAGTTCAAATCCTGCTATTATTATTAGTATTTTTAGAGTTTTTATTTATAGTTAGATAGGTTAGATTCTGGTTCCTATATATTCTCGCTATTAGGATATCCTAACTATTTAACTAGATATTCAGTTTTATTATTCTTTATTCGGTGTGTAACGATCTTCTCGACTTCGAATTTATCTTCTTCTTTAGGTTTATAATAGAATATTTTCTATAGTAGCGTTTTAGGGTGTGCTAGTTCTAATAGATATATATAGAATCTTAGATGTATCTTCGCGTTAGCTAGTAGATTAAGTATATAGGTAACGGGTCCGTTTTATTTCAAAATTAAAAATAGTCTAACCTTAACATAGTCTAGTCCTTTACTAGATCGTTTAGTGCGAAGGTTCTTTATAAGTAAATATACTTTATCCCCCTTCTTTAGCTAAGGTGCTATTTTTCTTTTCTTATTCTAGTAGGAAATGCTTTAGCGCTAAGCTTATTTAAGTGATATTTATAGGTCTTTATAGATTTTCTTTAGTTATTCTACTGTCGTAATTACTGCTTCTATCTTCAGACTTAGGTATATTCTAGTAAAGAGATTTAGGTGTCGTCCGTGGTTAGCAAAAAATAGTGTTTTACCTATTACTTCTGATATTTTATTATTATATACTATTTATGCTATAGATAGTAGCTGTATGTAGTTATCTTATTAATAGTTAGCGTAGATTCTAAGGTAGGTCTTTATTTTTTAATTTATTCGTTCTGTTTGTCCGTCAGTTTACGGGTAATAAGCTGTTAATAGCTTTTTCTTAGTTCTGATTACTGCGAGTAGCGTTATTTAAAAATTAGATATAAATAGTTTATCTCTATCGCTAATAATTAATCTTAGTATTCTATAGTGTTAGATAATTCGGTCTTAGATAATATATGCTAAGTCCAGTGCTGTGTAATTATTTCTAAATAGGATATATTCTGCTTATTTCGTAAAGCGATCTACTATAATAAGTATCGCGTTATAGGTGACCTTAGTTATTAGATCCTTTAAAGCTAGTAGTCCTGTGACAAAGTCTATAGAGATGTCTACCTATAGTTCTTATAGTAGTTCTAGGGCTTATATTTCTCTATAGAGTGCGTACGTGCTATACTTATTCTTCTAGCATTCTATATATTTAGTAATATAGGCTGTAACCTTATCCTTTATTTCTTTAAATTCGTAGTTACGCTAGATCAGTTCTATTATTCTGGCGATTCCTAGGTGTCTATATACGGGATCGTTATAATATTCTTTAATAATAGTTTACTACACTTCTTTAGGTACATTATTCCTAATTTTTATAATAATATTAAGTTCGTGCGTAGGCCCTAATAATCTGTCCTTATTAGTCTTAAGTATAGGTCTATTAATTATTATTTTAGTTCCTGCGATATCGTGTCGTCGGCTAAGAGCGTCAGCTCTTTCATTTTCCTTCTCTAGTATATAGATAATCTCAAACTTATATTATTTAAGTAGTTTAGCCTATCTAGTTTATCTTTAGTTAAGTGCCTTTATTGTAATAAAGTGTACTAGGTTCTTATAATCCGTGTAGATAGTAAGTTCTAAATAGCTTTCTATATATACTCTCTAGTACTATAGGTATACTATAATAGCCAGTAATTCCTTATTATATACATCGTATCGTTCTTCTAGTCCTAAGAACTTCCTTAAATAGTATACTACTAGGTGCTATTTATTATCTATAAGTATACTGGCATAGCCTTCCAGGGCTAGGTCTAATACGTTGGTTTCGATTTTTATTAGTATACCTAATATAAATATTCTAAAGCATAGTAGTGTAATATATACTATTTTAAGCTGTTTAAAGGCTTCTTCTACTTCTTTACTCTATATAAATAGCGTATCCTTACGCGTCAGCCGTGTTATTAGTATTACGATTTTTAAGAAGTCCTTAATATATTATTAGTTAAAGTTTACGAATGTTAGGAATAATTAGATTTCTATAACTATTATTAGTATTAGCTAATCTCTAATAACTTAAATCTTCTCTTCGCTTATCTATACTCCGTTAACTCCTACAATATAGTCTAAGAAGTCGACCTTAGTCTTATAGAATTTATATTTCTTAAGCTTAAGTCTAAGGTTATATTTGTCTAGAGCCTTAAGTACTATCGTTATATATTTAATATAATTATTCTCGTCCTCTAAATAGATAAGGATATCGTCTAAGTAGGCTATAATAAATATATATCTAGGTATAGCCTAAGTACGTTATTAATAAGTTCCTAGAATATTACTAAGGCGTTTATAAGCCTAAATAGCATAACTATATATTTATAGTGTCCGTATTGCGTCCTAAATACCATTTTCTATTCTTTACCTTTCTTTATTCTAATAAGGTGGTATCTATCTTCGAGATTAAGCGCCGTAAAGATCTTTACTTAAGATAATTAATCCCCAAGCTTAGTAATATTAGGTAGGGGGTATTAATTCTTTACTATAATATCGTTAAGTCGCCTATAATAGACATATAGTTAATCTGTACTATCTTTCTTAGATATAAATATAATAGGACATGCTGCTAGTAACTTTAATAGTTATATATATTCTTGGCTAGATTCTTATTAATATACTCTCTTAGTACCTTAAGCTCTCTTTCTAATAGTTAGTATATTAGCCTAAAAGTTAGTGTCTTTCTTTTCTAAAGGACTATTTCGTAGTTCTAAGGTTTATATTCTAGTTACGCTGTTTCGTCTACAACTTTCTAAAATAGATATTTAAATTCTTTATATTTTTTAGGGTATTCTAGAGTTACGCTATTCTCCCTTTCTCTCGCTTCTTAATCTATTAGGCTAGTTTTAGTATCGGCGGAGTGTGGCTTTCTATTAAGAGAACTACTATTTAAGTATACTCTCTTCTTAGTATTATTATACTGCTTAGTAATATTACTCTTATCTACTATCGAACTCTACTAATGCGTAGGCTAGCTTATAGGTGCGTCTATTCCGCAGCACTTAGATTAAAACACCTTCGACTTCTAGTTAATCCGCAGGTTATATTTCTTAAGCTATAGAAGTCCTAAAATAATATTATAGGTAGCTAGTCTAATAACTTCTAGATCGATCTTCTCTATATACTCATAGATACTAAGTGTTGTTCATCTAACCTTATATATAATATTATTTTCCTTTAGTATTAGTTCGCCGTTAGTAATACAGAGGGGTGACATGGAAAAAAACTGTTGCTGAAAGTTCAAGTTTTTAAACTATGATAACTAGCTGAATGTTAGAGCTATTCCTAATCGGGTT
>JALPSE010000380.1:0-26993 GCA_030558545.1 Bipolaris gigantea | reverse complement strand
GGGGGGGGGCGGATAGGAGGGTATTGGCGATTTCTTGGGGTGGGTTAGGGGGAAGCACGAGGAATTGAGCAAAGAGGAACTGACACAACATACGAGTAAAGAAACTAGGTACGGTGATTCAACCCATGGTTTGCGCCGCGCTGCAAGGTTGGCAGAGGGCTGTGGCATTGCAATTGAGGCGTGAAGGAGGAAAAAAAGGTCGAGGTTAAGATGATGACGGAATCTGAGGGTTCGCTTTCGGGGAGATTTCGGAGGTGGGGGTTGCAGTCGCGAACGGGGTGTCTGTGCGGGGGTGTTAGCGTGGGGAGCTTGGGGTTGGGGTTTTCCCTGCATTTTGGCATGGGCGAATTGGTTCGTTTTGACATTTCTTTTAGGGGGATTTGAGACTGGGATTTCAACGTCACGGATTTGATAGTCAGGTGAGAGTGTATTGCATTTTGAAGAACAAAGAAGGGGTATGGCGAGGCAGTATCATGAGTGGTGCTGGTATTGATGTGACGTGTTTGGCTAGTACGAGGATTAAAAGATGCGGCCAGGAAGAGATGGGTGAGGATCAGGGGGTTGGTGAGGCGCAGAGCGAAAAGGTCACAGAAGAGGTGAAGAATGACGGATCGGAAGATGAAGGCGATGCTGTTGAGCCTTCCAGCGCGTCATCCCCGAGCATTTCATCTTCTTCAGCGTCCCCATCATCAGCTGCTCAACGTCAACGAAATTCTCATCATACAAGCTGCGTGCAAGAGGCACAACTCTCGCCAGATGGAAGCTGCATCTTCACCTCGGACTACAGCCGTTCCTTCTCCGTCTATCCCGTCTCTAGTGACATTGGATCCCACACCGGCGCTCAGAGTCTCACGCCGTATGCATCTTTCCACTCACCCAACCCCATCTGGGCTTTCGCTGCCAACCCGCTGTTCAACCTGCAAGACGCCAATAGCACAACCGTACTTGTCAGTCGACGAGACTCTTACATCACATTGCACAATGCCCTGTGGGACATTTCACGAACCTACGCCAACGAGGAACATCCGCGTCCAACCTCCGGACCAGTCGATATCGCAACCCCCCTTGCTTCATACAAACTAATCAATAACCTGACCGAAGCCGTCACAGCACCCATAAGCCTGACATACTCCCACGACGGCGCCCACTTCTTCGGCGGCTCCCAGGACAAAATTGTCATTTTCGACCTGCAAGAAACCAACCAACCCATCCACACAATCGCCACCATACCCGCCCGCCGCAACAAGCTCAAAGGCGGAGGCCGCGGCTTCAAAGGCTACCTCTCCGCTCTATCTCTCTCCCAGCCCTCATCGTCTTCGCGCCATGGCCTCCTAGCCGCCGGCTCACGCACCCGCCACGTGGGCATCTACGACCCCGTCAGCGGCGCCGAAGTCACCAGCTTCGCCCTCCCCGGCGCATCCAGCGGCGTCGGATCACGTAACGAAAATCTGAAAAACGTCATGGGCGATGGCGTGTCGAGCCTCAAATGGAGTCCCTGCGCCAACTACCTCTACGTCGCCGAGCGCAACGCTGATGTCCTGCTCATCTACGACGTTCGTAGCTTTTCGCTAGCACTGGGCTACTGCGCGGGTCGAAGCGCGCTGGCGAAGCAGAAACTCGCGTTCGATGTTTGGAATGCGGGACAGTCGCCGTATGACGTTGACGCGTCTTCGCATGAGGCTTGGGCTGGGGGGACGGATGGCAAGGTAAGGGTGTGGAGAGACGCTTATGCAAAGGAGGGCGCTGTGCTGTCGGATGAGGTTATTAGTGTGGGGAGGGATGATGAGCCGGTTGTTGCGTCGCTGGTTCATCCGTCTGGCAGTCTGGTTGTGGCGGCGACGGGGGTCGTGCGTGTTGAGGGGGAAGAGGAGGAGCAGAGGGGGGTGCAGAGAGGTGGTGGGGTGAGGCCGAGATTTCGCGAATGGGGGAATGTTGATATTCTGGCATTGGGGTAGGGGACTCGGAGAAATGAGATTCCTGTGGGGTGTTTCGGTCATTCACCGATGTGCCGTCTGTTGTAGTTTGCTTTCGAGTACCTACCTTAGCATTCTAGGGGAAGGACTATCGTGAGGATCACAATGAATGCGTAATTGTAGGCACAATACGCGAATTACTCTGTTGTTCCAACCTGCCTCTGTTCAAGTAAAACGCAACTATAAATCCGATACCCTCACCTCCCGACTGTTCAGCGAGTTATGCAACATGCTCCCAACATCACGTCATGGTCGTGCCAACGTCACCCGGAACCCAGACGCCCTTACGCCCAACCCACCCGTATCCTGAAGACAGATTAGCCTGTTCTCTTCCTGAGCCTATGCAGCCAGCATCCCGTCCAACCAACCGACGTGGTACAATCAAAGTTGTGCATCCGACCATCACCATCGTTTACCCAAAGAAAGCCAAAATCATTACTAGTGCCGAGCAGTCAGCACCGAATCCATCCAACCAGTGCCGAGGTTCCTCCCAGACGCGCTCCTCCAGGCTGCAGACATGCATGCAGATTACGTTTGACCTACAGCCAAATTGCACCGCATACGCACACTTGCAGATATAGGCTACAGAGTTCAGTCTCTCCACCCCTAAGCATCTTCATGAAGCATGCAATACTTGGCCCCACAAAACTCGCCAACCCTTCCCAACTCCCCAAGTTCATCAACAGAGATACACGTCTAAACGGTCGGGTACCTCCTTTTTCTTCGCCGCAGGACGGGGCGGTACCTTTTTGCATGCACAAGGGGGTTACAATCATAATTTAGTGCTGATGCACTAGACTAGGGATGTGGTGATCAGCGGAGAGTTGGGTTGAGCATGGCCAGGTTCCAGAAGGCTAAAAGAGTGAGGTTGGGTGGAAAAAGTGCGCGATTACTTGATTAGTGATACGTGAAGAACACGCGTACAGAAAAGACTAGTAAAGTATAAAAATCATCTTCATTGTGGTATCATTTCGCTCGCTTGCAAGTCCGTATCCTACGCCAATCTATACATAAAAACAAACAAACAAAACGCCGTGGTATCCTAGCCTGTCCTTTCCTATCATCCTATTCCCTATCCCAAGTTCGCCGTAAGAAAGCGGTACAAAAGCAATACCCTACTCATCCATCGAGAAACATTCGTGAACACACCACCTTCAAACCTCATCAAATCTAATGAGGCGCTACATAGCGTCATTGTATATATCCCGTAGTACTGGTCTACTATCGAGGATACCACGCTTCCCAGCTGTGAAGACCTTGGCAGGTACTTTCCTCGCTTCTGGACTTTTGCTTCCAACCTGTCTTCTTGAACTCCTGGCGTTGATCGTCCCAGGAGCAGTTGTCAGATCACCAAGTGCCTTCCGTTTCTTGCACGGACTGGGCGGGTGTGACGGACTCACTGCAGAGCCTGGAACACAAGAGGCATAATTCGATGGTCGAACTGGTGTTTTTCTGGTTTGCGTAATAGCCTCTTCAAATGCATGAGACTCTACCATGTTTGGTTGGAGGTCAAGAACCCAATCCTTTTCTCGGCAGAGAGCAACCATGTCGCGTAAGAGTCCATTACTCGACAGCGTCTTCTCGCTACCCAATATGATAAGTTTGGATCGAGCACGGGTAAGGGCAACATTGATACGTCGTCGATCTTTGAGTAAATCACCGACAACACCGTTCTCATTACTGCGCACGCAAGAGACGATAACCACTTCCTTGTCGCGACCTTGGAACCTGTCAGCGGTATGGAGTTCAACACCGGCACATCCTTGTCCATTAGTCATCGGTGCTGACAGCTCCGAAGACTGGGTTTGTGTGTAAGCAGCAGCCAAACCTTGTCTCAAAAGAGCAAGCTGCGAGCGGTAGAAAGCAATGATGCCAATCTCGTCAACAGCAACACCAAGGCTAAGTAGCGACACTGTGAGCTGGCTGACAAGACGTGACTCGAGCGCATTTGTTATGCGAGGTCCGGTTTGCGTCTCGAGGAGTGGAGAGATAGGATCCGTGTTGATGAAAACCACAGGTTGATCCGGTGACAGAGAACGCGAAAGCCAGCAGTCAGCAGCATCGGGACCTGCGCAGAATTGTACTGCACTAGATCGAGACTCTTGTAACCTTTGATGATAGGCCATAAGACCGTTTGGCTTGGGCAGCTTCAGGGTACGGGTAGCCACTGCGGTTGTGCCACACTTCAATCGCCCCGAGTAGATGAACTTATTAGACAGAAGCATGACATCAGCACACATGCGGTACTGATGCTCTAGGCTGACGACTGCCTGTGGGTGGGCTTCGCAGAGTAGCTTGAAAAGCGATACGTCAAGTCCACCTTCCATAGCTTCCTTGTTCTGAACCAATGGCGGCAGCTGGTAGTGATCACCGACGAGAATAAACTTCTGAGCCATGCGGATTGGGCCGAGGCATACTGGCAATGTGATTTGAGATGCTTCATCGACAATACAGTAGTCAAAGACACGGCGACTGAAGATGGGATGATTGATAGTCAGGCAGGTGGTAGCCACAACAGGCGGCTGCATCCATGATCTTTCGAGCTCTTCCACACTCTCCTTTGGCTCTGCTGCAAGAGTGGCAAACTCTCGAACTTCAGGGTGAATCTTCTTCACGGCACCAAGTCGCAGTATGCCAACCTTATCGTCGCGGATTTTGAGAAGGATGTTGTCGACAGCAGTATGTGTGTAGGAAGTCAGAAGGACACTTTTCCCTTGAGCAACAAGTGTCCGGATGATATGTGCTATTGTCGTCGTCTTTCCAGTTCCTGGCATGCCCAGCACGAGCGCGTAGTCTTTGGCGCACATGACTTTCGAAACAGCAGCCCTCTGATCCGAGTTCATTGACATTTGCGATGACGCAGGCGTCGGAGGTGCGTCTTTGATAGGCTTGAATACAGGAGCCCGACCATCCACAATCAGCGCACGCAAGTCATGAGCCTTGAAAACATTGTTATCCATGATCTGGATAAGGTTGTTACGAGCCGCTGCCATGCCGTTACTGAATTCGTCTTTGTCCAGGCGGTACAGGACAGGCTCCTCGTCGGCCTCATACTTTGCAACTGTTTCGCCTTCTTTGGTGACCTCCATTATACCAGCAAAGGTTTGGTTAGTTTGCGAGTTGAAACCTGGAAGCTTGGTGCGAGAGTTATGTAGTCGCCTATCAACGGCGACGGTGATACGCCGCTTATGAACATTTGTCACATACCCATTGGCGAGTGCGAAATGGCCTTGTTCGTCCGAGACAACGATAGGCTCACCGACGACGAGCTGGGATTCAGTAAAAGAAAAGCCAGGGGCCGACCGCTGTTTGATGAAAGTGTAGTTGTAGCGGTTGATCTTTTGGGCATTCTTCTCTTCAAAACCAGACCCGGGCTCGATGATAACGTTGGAGAAGCAGCGACCGAGCTTTTCACGTTCTGTACTAAGCATCGTCCAGAGCTCTCTCCGAAACTTCATCATATCCGTCTCTTCTTTGGTCAGGAGTGTATCCCACTTCTTCATGAATTCTCGATGGGAAGGTTGTAGTGGCGCCACCAGCTCGTCGTATCGTTCTTTCGCCTTTTTGTTCAGCATGTCGCCCTTACCATCCTCGACGAGGTTGTGGTAAAGAAAGCATGCCTCCTGTGCATAGCACTTTTGGCACTTGAAGTCTTCTTTCAGCACTGGCGGAAGCTCAATCCGATCTCGAACGTAGCATGCCAATTCGTTCCGCTTGATAATCATATGGATAATGTCATTACGAATAGCAGGAATGCGACTAATGCAGGAAGTTTCAAGGTAATACAAAATGCCGTATGCAATATTGACATCTGTTTGGGTTAGCGGGAGACTGTGAAAGCACTGAAGAACATACCGTATCGATTAGACAGCAATAGGTTATACAACGCGGTTTGCGCAACATGAGCGGCATTGGATGAGTTCTTCCCGGTCTTGACTTCAAACGGCACGGTCAGGGTTCGTTCGCCCTGATCGTCCCGCATTGTGACTTGGACAGTAGCATCGATATTGCCCTTTAGCCCGTACATAGGAGACCATACATGCTCCTCGACGTCGAGGAGTTTGTTGATGCTCATAGTACACTGCCGCCCGTTTCGCTCTCGAACAACGGCTTCGGCTTGGGGTTCTGCGCAGACAAAGATTTTGGCCCAAGCTTGCAGCTCAGGTAACTTGCTACTCATGTGCTCCCTGACTTCCTCGCACGTTGAGTTGATCTCCAATATGGTCTCCAAGTGGCTTGGCAGGAGTTTTTCAATCGTTTCCAAAAGAAAGGCTGTATCCCACTTGTTCGCCTTCATGGCTTCTTGAAAGAGTTCGTGCAGAAGCGTGCCGTACAACATTGGTGCGTTGGCTCTGCTCGTCGCTTTTACACGATCTTGAAGGACTGCTCGTCGAAGACAACCAAAAGAATCCGCGACAACAGTTGATGAGATCAAATGGTCTGGATGCAGGATAAGCATGTTGTTATGATCATCTACAACACACTGTCCGCCACTTGTAAACTCCCCTATGACATGAACAAATGAGCCAGTCGTGCAAGGCGTGTCAAACCAAGCTTGCCGCAGGATGATGGCTTTGAACAGCTTCGTCTTCTCTTCCTCAACCATGAGAACCTATAGAGCTTTAGCCATGATGCCTAATACCTTGGTCGATTCACAACTCACTTTCTCGGGCATCTGGTAGCCGCGGTCAGTCGTGTAGGAGCTTTCATCTACCCTCTTCACCAAATAACGCTGAATTGCTCTGTTGTCCTGTTGACTCTTTGAGAGTAAGCGATGCTCTTCTAGTAGCGTGTCTGTGTTTTACATACGGTATTTGCTGGTGCCTGCGTAGCAGCCACTTCAGCAGCGGCAAATTCATCAGCATCAATATCTTCATCGAATTCATCATCATCGTCGTCTATCAGGCTAATGACAGTAGTTGATGCTGTACCCTTGGTAGTCGCAGATGGCATCTTATCTGCTATTGGAACTGGATCAGCTGATAGAGATTCCATCGACCTTGTGTCGTACAGTGATGCCACTTGTTCCAGGTCAGCGGCAAAGTCATCTTCGTCATCCATTCCAAACTCATCGTCGCTTCCAGTCTTCGAGGCAACCGCTACAGCTGGCTGTGGCTGTGAGGGTGCGGTTACAGGCTGGCAAGGTGTGTTGATATTGTTGGCGGAGTGGGTTGGCTGCTTGGCTTTCTGAGTCGAGATATCCAAGGCTTCTACTATGTCCGCATCGAAATCGTCGTCTCCAAAATCATCAGATGACTCTGGGGATGCTTCGAGTGGGGCAGGTTCAGTCTGGTCAGCATTTACAAGTTGCTCGTCTTGCACGTATTCGTCATCTTCATCCAGAATATCCGCCAGTGAAGTTGATACGTGTTGAGGAGTCTCTGAAGTAACCATATATTGTTCCCGAGGACGCCGTTGTACTGGAGAGCCGGATGATGAATCTTGATGATCGCCAACCCGGGGTAACGGTAATGAACTTGATGGCAATTGTAAAGATAGCCGAGATTCTGATTTTGATACACATTCTCGCATCCGCTTTACCATGCTCGCAATGTTTGGTTTGGTGGGCTGCCCAAGCATGACACCATCTGAACTTGGAACATCAGCAAACACGTCCTCAGCAATCTCCTTTTCGGCCTGAAATACACCGTGTATTCTCCTTTTCTTTGTGTTGGATGCGGGAAATTCGACGCCACAGCTGGCCCATCTTCGAAGCCCACTCACGCTTCCGGCGGCAGCGGCAGACCTTGGCGAGGACTCGTTTATGAGGTGAGCAAAGGCTATACTTCTATTGGCGGTGGGTGTTCCCTTGCTGTTCGTGTATCGTGACCAAAGCTCCATGGCTGGGTCGGCCTGAGGCGTTGTGATGTCTTGCCTGTTTGAGTCCAGCCTGAATTCTTCTTGGGAGGGGCCGACGGGTGAGGAACTCCTAGCACGCTTCTTGTTCTTTCGTGGCAATGGAGTATTGACTGTTTGCGAGCCTCTCCATATCAATTGCTCTTCTGGAGAGGCCGCTGGCGGCGGCGCATGTCTTGAGGAATCATCGACGTTACCGACGAGATCCGCCAACGGCAGTCTCGTAGTGGCCGGTGTTGACGGTGGCGGGCAGTCTACAACAGTGGGCAATTTTGGGGTCCTGTTACCAGTTCCGATTTCTGTCGGAGTCTTGCTCGCCTTTGGGGTTCCCATTGACTTGAACCCTTTTCCTGGCACACTACGCAGATTCTCTTTCTCAGCCTCGCGTTCCTTGGCATTGGCGACGGACGGCACGCCTGGGATGAATTGAAAAGCCTTGAGTTTAGTACGCGTCTGGGTCGACGGCATTGTGGGGGGTCCGGTGACTACCTGTCGCGTCGCAGGTGGGTTCTGATTACTGTGATGGTGGGGGAAGGCGCCGTTGCGCGAGCGGTTCCATTGGCCTCGATATTGCTGCGTGTGTCTTGGATAAGTGCTAGGCTAGTGAATCAGGCTTCGTCATCAAATTACCTTTGGCTTCTGGTCCTGGTCAAAAAAAGACTTTTGCCGCGTCGACATGGAAATGGGCGGCGGGCAGACTGAAGGTCTGCAGTGTGCAGTTGAGCGCGTTCACGCGTCACGGGTAACCAATAGGATGGGACTTCGCCACGAGTTCGCGACTGGGGTCACGTGAGCCATCAAGCTACTGGGGCCAAGCGATGTCGGTCCACGGAATGTGGGACAGCGGGACAGCGGGACAGCGCGGGACATGCGTCGGCTACAATGCTGCAGACCACTGAGCCGAGTCAGTTCGCAGCCGCCTAATAATATTGCTTGACGTCTTACATAGCGTGGGTTTTGTCCAGAAGGGGGTATGTTCGGCCGGGCATTGGAGATGTGGGGCAGGCCGAGGAACAGTGCAGTAGCTTTTGCACCCCCACCAAAGCTGAAGTGGAAATGCAAGTGGAATTGGGAATGGAAGTTGCAACAGTGGTTTGCAACCGAAGACGGGAAGCTGGGGCCATCTTTGGAGATATTACGCTTACATACAATCCATGACATGCCACGCTCCACGGCTCTTTCCCCAGAGTGTGTGCCGTGCATCCTTCTCTTACTACGACTAGCACTGCGCCGGCACTTCTTCTTGCTGCCCCTCCGACATCTCTCTTCCTCCACCATCCTGCCCTCACAATGTCTTCTGCCGATGCGAAGCCATTGCCTTTCGCCTACCAGTTCGCGGCCGGTAAGTTATAGCTGCTCTAGTACTTTTCAATCCCGATTTAGCAGTTATCTGCACAGCTGCCGGTAGCTGTCCACCACAATACGTGCGGCTCCAATGCGCCTTCTCGGTTGTACGACGGCAACCTTTTGCCAGTATCTCAGTTGTGGCCATGGTATTGTACGCACGCGCGCTAACTTTCCGTGTGTCAAGGTGCCGTGGCTGGGGTGTCGGAGGTGAGTAGGCGCAACTCATCGCTCGTCGAGCTCGCGTGATGCCACACAATGCTAATTGGCCTGGCGCATATAGATTCTGATAATGTATGGCTCACTCACTTTCTCCGTGTCTGTGCGACTAACGCTGACTCATTCTCAAGGTACCCTCTTGATGTTGTCAAGACCCGAGTGTAAGAGACCAGACATCCAATCGCCTCGCAACCGCCTCTAATCGCGCGCAGACAACTTCAGACCGGCAAGGCAGTTGGTGACGAGGGGTACAATGGCATGGTGGACTGCTTCCGCAAGATCATCAAGAACGAGGGGTACCGCTGCAACGAACTGGCAGTAACCAGCCCAAGGGACTGACGTTTGCTAGTGCCTCGAGATTGTACCGCGGTATTACCGCTCCCATTCTCATGGAAGCGCCAAAGAGGTGCGGATTTCTCTACTTGCTTTCGTCTTTCTCCAACTCACATGGCCTAGGGCTACCAAGTTTGCTGCCAATGACTCATGGGGTACCTTCTATCGCAACCTCTTTGGCCAGTCCAAGATGAACCAGTCCCTGTCTATCCTCACTGGCGCCACCGCCGGTGCTACCGAATCCTTTGTCGTCGTACCTTTCGAGCTGGTCAAGATTCGGTTGCAGGACAAGGCCCAGGCGCACAAGTATACCGGCATGATGGACTGTGTTACCAAGATTATCAGGCAGGAAGGCCCTCTTACTCTATACCAGGGTCTGGAGTCAACCATGTGGAGGCACATTCTCTGGAACGCTGGATACTTTGGCTGCATTTTCCAGGTCCGCGCTCTCCTACCCAAGGCAACCGACAAGAGAAGCCAAATCTCAAATGACCTCCTGTCTGGTGCTATTGGTGGCACAGTCGGTACCATTGTCAACACACCCATGGACGTCGTCAAGTCGCGTATCCAGAACTCGCCAAAGGTGGCCGGCTCAGTACCCAAGTACAACTGGGCATGGCCTGCACTCGGCACCGTTATGAAGGAGGAGGGCTTCTCGGCCCTGTACAAGGGTTTCCTGCCCAAGGTTCTCCGACTTGGTCCCGGAGGTGGTATCCTGCTTGTTGTCTTTACCGGTGTCATGGACTTTTTCCGTACCATGCGTGACGGTAAGTAGATGGTGGGCATGTACAGCGAGGACAGGAGGGGGCGCAGGTGTTTATGAACTTTCCTCTAGAGAATACGAGAGTATGACCGAGGAATAGATGATAGACTCTAGATCAAGCACACTGTCTTGCTACGCCAGCAGCAAAACTGAACACATTCTCACAACCCAACTCAGACTTTCACTATAGTGACGTAGCGCTCGCATATGTCAGTAAATGAGAGAAGAAGTGAATCAATAAAATGTATAGGCCTCACAATGGGGCAATCGTTGCTTAGCTATGTGTATACTCCCTCCCAACCCAACCCAATCTAACCGAGTCGTTTGTTCGTTTATGGCACAAGAAAAAAGAAAAAGACCAGTCAATCTCCCAGTGTAACAAAATAGTCCTACCCATTCCTACCAACGAACAGAACAAAACGCCATCGCTAATGCACATGATGAACCCTTCCCACGCTGATTTCCCCATCCAGCCAAACCATGTTTTCATCTCCCTTTTGTTTTGCAGTCCAAAATCCGACATGTGTGCTTGATAGAAAAGAGGAACAAGAGACTGTGAGATAGACAAGGAAAAACATGTGTGATACAACAGAGAAACCCGCCTTCCCATCCACTCGCCAGGAAACGCTAGCGGCAAGTACCAAGAAGCAGGAAACCATAACAATGGCGGTAGTGATGCCAAATTGAGGCCTAGAGAGATATGATAGGGAATAATGAAAAGAAGAGGAAGAAGGAACGAGACCGACACGTCATCTTATAGGAAACGCCAGCATACCGCGTCCTTACCCACTTCACTCGACTCCTGTCTTACACTCTCACGAGGCCCTTCTCTCCCTCGCAAAAAAGAACCCCGGTCCCCCACTCGAAGACGGCGTGAACGGCGGGAGTGGGGATATGAATCCCGTGCCCCAGGTCGACGAGACCGTGAGGCTGGGACTTAGAGGACCGGCTTTTGTAGCATCAAGACTTGACTTGCGTAGAGAGAGATGATGAGTGACTATAGAGCGGAAGAGAAAAAAAGGGTAGGGAGTTAGCGCGCTTGTATCAAACAAATGAGAAGAAGAAGAAGAAGAAAAAAAAGGGAGGGGGGGAGAGAAAACTGAGCAAGTCTTCTGGTTTGGGCGTAAGACGAAGGGGGGAACTAGTTGTAGGTGGAATTTTGCCTACTACTATGAGGAGTTCCTCCGCTGCTGGAATTGGTGTCGCTTGGAGTTGCGGGCTCAAGACTGAGTTGAGCACGGAGTGTCATGATCCATTCGTGCTGGAGCAACTCGACTGCGCTGGCTCGCTTATTGGGATCGCGGTCGAAGCATTTCTTCAAAAAGTCGATACCAGTCTCGCTGAGCTGATCGCGAGACGGTAGCTGCGGGGGGTCGCCTTGGGCAATGTGATACATAATGGCCCATTCGTTGTCCATGGATGCCCAGGGACGGCGGCCTGTGGCCATTTCGAGGATCACGCAGCCGAGGGACCAGATGTCGACAGCACCGTGGCGACCGGTGCTTCCGCCGCGAATAACCTCGGGTGACATGTACATGGGGGTTCCCGTCATTGAGCGTTGGCGGCCTTGACGTGTAGCGTTGTGCTCTGCAGCAAGGGTTCGGCCTTGGCGAGCAATGAGCTTTGCAGCGCCAAAGTCGACAAATTTAATTACACCGTTGTGGTCGAGAAGGATGTCTGGATGGTGTCAGTGTACGAATATGAATGATTGGGATGACAAAACTCACTTTCAGGCTTGATATCACGGTGTACAACACCGGAATCATGAAGGTAGGCAAGACCCTCTAACATTTGCAATGCATACACCATGATGACAGTCTCATCTTCAATGCGTCCATGCTCCAGCAGACCAGCAAGCGAACCACCAGAACAGTACTCCATGAAAATGTACACCTTGTCTCGATGCGGCTCGATACCGTAATAGGACACAATGTTGGGATGGTCCAGCACTTGCAACACTCCCATCTCGTCTCTGATCTGCGCAACAATCGTAGGAATGAGTTGGGGGTCTTGGAGACGAATTTCCTTGACGGCCATGAGGTGATTGGAATCGAGGTTCATGGCTGCGTATACTGATCCAAAGGTTCCACCACCAACAAATTGACCCTGCTGCCAGCGCAGCGTAACGTTGGTAGCAGACGAAGAGAGGTAAGTAAGAGCTCGGTCGGCTTCGTTAGAGTCCTCCAGCACCCTACCCAGTGCTTGTCGTTCGGCTTCCTTTTCCTTTCGGAAAGAGTCGATTTCTTCGAGTCTCTGCATCCATTGTTCTTGTGTCATTTTGATAGATTCGTCGTCATCCTTGGCATTTTTAGGGTCAAGCATGCTCTTGCCAGCAATGGCGTTCAATCGTTGGCGCTCAGCTTGTGCAGCAATGGTGGATCGAGCGCCCATGATGTCAAAGTGGGAGATGAGCACGGACATGCAGCCAGCAACTTTGAGACGTAGTTGGGAGTACTCATCGTCACTGATGGACAAGATGTTCTGACCGCGAGTCATCATCATGGCAAACTCCAACGCTACGACAGCCCATCGGAACGTCTTGCGGTCAGATGCAATACAATCATCGCAGATGAAACTGACCCAGTCGAGAGCCAGCCTTGTAAGCCTGATGTTGTTCATTGCTCGACGATTGTAGTCCATATAGAGCACCGAACGCTGACCAAATTCTGTTGCAAAAGCAAAACAGGTTTGAATGAGGTCCTGGCAATCAAGGCCAGCCGTTTGTCTGCGAACAATCTCAACGCTGTCCATGATGGTGTTGGATAGGGTGTATGCGGTCTGCTTGATCTTTAGCAATTCCGCATTGACACGTGGAAGATTAGCGCGTTGATCGATCAAGGTGTGCAGTTCCATGCCAATGCAAGACAAGAAGGACATGTTTGCATTTGCCAAACGCTGCTGGGAGCCATCAGCAACAAGTCGCAAGCGACCGGCCTTGAGATCCAAATGAGGCTCAATGATATTGGCTGACATCCTCTTGCCTGACCAATAAAGAGGTTGCTCTGGCTTGATGATGAGAACATATGGGTTTGAGGGGTCTTCCGGGGCCTCTTCGGCATGGTAACATGTTGTAAGCAGCGACTGAATATCATTAGGGCGATCAAGCGCGGCAGGCGAGGCAACAATGTAAAGGCCCGTATTGTTGGTACTGGAAGTCTCAACAAGGAAATGTCCTGTAATGACCAACGACTCGTACAGATCGTGCAGCTGCTCCTCGTCCAAATCGATGTTGTTGATGTTGTACTCGGTGCAGTTCTCAAAGCGCTGTGTCAGAATCCTGGAGAAACGGAACAGCTTTCGCTGTCGCACACGGACGGAATCTAAGATTTGCTTGTAGCGCTTTTCCATCTCAGACCCAGTCAGTTCATCGGGTCGGCGCTGAAGTTCTCGCTCAAAGTGCGCACTAAGGCGGGTCAGGGACTTGGAGGTAAGAACACTGAACTGCTCTGCCGTCACAACATCCCCGCCCTGAAGTTGACGACCTAGTTTGTTGCAAAAATCCCATTCCTGTTCCAGAATTTCAGCTTCTTTAAAGGTGTTCTTGTTGGCTGCCAGCTTCCAGTTGAGCATTTTGAAGTAGAACTTGAGGGCATCAAGAACAACCTGATCAAAGTTCTCCTCAATGCACGGCGGCAGGTCCCAGCCAGGCTCCGGTCGTGAGATGACCATGTAGCTTTCCTTGACCTGGCCAGCCATGGCAAGAAGAATCTGGAACTGGGCAATCATCTGCTCAGCCATCATGACACCTTGCTGTGACGGGTCTTTGATTTTCTTGGCATAGGACAGGCGAACGCGGATAATCTCCTGAAGCAGACGAGAGGGGAAGTTGATGAGAGTCAGCAACTCTTCGATATAAGGCGGGAGATGCCTATCGGCGAATCCCTCTGCGTTTGCAATGAGCGTAGCTTTCGCTTTTTGGATGACCTTTTCCAGGGGCGTCAACAGGTTGGTGTCTCCCTGCAGGGATTTGAGGCCGTCCTCTTTGAGTATCCGGTCAATAAACGAAGACTCATCGGTCAGATGGTGGTCATGGGAAGAGCGAGGGCGGGGCTTGGTAAAGTCCAACTCCTCATTACCAACCCATTTCTTCAGGATAGACATCTCAGTGTTGATAAGGGCAATGGTATTGTGCCAAGAAATAACAGCGTCGCAGGCGTCCTTGTAGGGTTGTGAGGCTGCTCTGGTGTATGCAGCCTCGAGAGCCTGGCGTGTGGGGTAGGCACTCTCTACCTTTTCAATCTTCTTGACGATATCCGCAACCTGTTGTGCAGCCGTCTGACCAGCCTCGGCCTCTCCACCAACTTCAAAAGAAATGATGCTCTCGAGATTGGCGCGAATCTTGCTCCTTGTATCGTCGACTATCCGCCGTTGTGCTTGCAGCGAGCGGCCGCAGACTTTTGCGCGGATGCCCATCCAAATCTCCGCCTTCATTGTGCTGTCTCCTTGTTGCTCTGAGCTGCCAATCAAGCGCTTCTTCTCCTGCTTAACAACATCGCCGGTCAACACACTGGCCAGCATCGAGTGCCACTCGAGGCGCTCGCGATTAGCAGGAATCTTGAGCTCCTCAATTGACGGCTGCATGTCGTCGTTGCCATAGTAGAGGAGCGTCTCCTGGTCATAGGGGTCGTTGTCAACATAGTCGGCGGTTGAGGGTGAGTCGTCATCTGTCTCTGAGTCGGTGCTATAACCAAGGCTGGGAGTGCGCAGGGCTGGGTCGAAGAATTCATCTTGCTGGTCCTCCTGGCGAATGCGCTGGACATAGGCCTTTTCCTGGGCGCGGTACTCGGCGTTGGGGTTGCGGCGCGAGCGCGTGGCCGAGTTGTTACGCTGGCGGTGCGTGTTGGAATTGAGGGAGAATTGTTGGGGTCGGCGAGCAGGAGCATATGCATTGCTGGGGGTGCGTACAGCAGCAGGACGCTGGCCTCTGCTCAAAGAGCTGAGGCCAGAGCCGTTGGGCTGCTGGGTGGCGGGTGGGACGTCGGTCATGATCTGGGGCCCACGAGGACGCGACGAGGGTGAAGCGGCCGTATTCCAGCCGTAGGTCGACTCACGTAGGGGAGCAATATCGTCGACAGCGGCGGCGGCAGGCTGGACAGGCGGGGCAAAGCTGTATTCGCCATGATGCTCAATGTCCCCAGGGCCAAGCAGGGCATCGTGATCCGAGTCGGCAGAGGAACCAGACCCCGAGCTCTCCAGGTGCTGAGACTCGGGGACGTTGGCGACGACGGGTTTGGGGACGTCAGCCATGGGCAGGGCGTGTTGCAGCAACAGTAATGCGCGTGGTGGTGAGCAGGTCTACCCGTGGTGGTCGAAAACCTGCTGGAGGGAAGGGAAGGTGTGGCGGACAATTGTGGCAAGTGTCTGGGGTGGCGGTGCGGATGTGCAGCGGGTTGCTATGTTAGTGCTAGTGCCAATCTCGCGGGGGCACGGCACACGGCACAGAGGCGGGACGGGGCGCTCATTTACTCACAGCTTACATGTGTACGTATGCACGCACATGTCACAGGCTACACGTTACAGGCACAGGCTGCATGCCACATGCAGCTATCGCACTACGCAATCTCCCTTGAGCAGCTTGCACGCCATGGGCCACTATCCCGATGCGTTACAGTCGTGACGTGGGTATCGGTCCTCCTTCTGACTGGCTCGTACATGGCAGCTAGAGAGAAGCTACACTATCCATTACGCTATACTACGAGACCAGGAATCGTTGCATATACATTTGCATGTACACATCATCTCACTTGCGAGCCTCCCTCCCTTAGATGTCCTTCCTCGCCTGCTTGCTCTTGTGCCTAATCTGCTTGCCCCATTTATACAGCGCAAATGGGATCGGGATAAAGGCGATGCCCAAGAACGCCAGCAGACTGCTTGCCCAATCGACGCCAAGTCTTTTGTACATGGCGTTCGCGAACAGTGGGAACCCCGCACCAAACGACGATCGCATGAGGTCGTTGCCCGCCAACACACTGGCGACAGAGTCGGGGTACGCGTCGCTGAGATACGGTAGGACAGCCTGGAAGAGTGTAAAAGCCGCAATGCCAAAGCAGCCAGATCCAACAATCGGCACCATGTAATGCACCTCCGGCCTCGCCGACCACCCGAACCAGAACAGACAGATGGGCACGAAGAAGCATCCGACCATGGCAGGAATCAGCCGCTTCTCTGGCTCAATGTTGCCGTCTTCGTCAAACTGATTCTCCAAGTAAAGATAGTTCCATGCGAAAAGCACACCGGCTGCGATAAAGGTGCCGACAAGAATGCCAAGGAAGGCCAATCCCGTGATACCAAGGCTGAATCCGTAGATTCCCTCGAACACGATGGGGAACGACTCGAACCAGATGTAAAGTAGGCCGTAGATGAGTGCGAGGTACAGGTTGAGCAAAAGGACAATTGGCTCGGTGAAGTTGAGTGTGATGGGCTTTACTAGAACCATGAGGGCAACCTAGTTTGAGTCAGCAGTGTACCAGCGTGCCACCATCATCCTCGCTATACATACGTCCTTTCCTGTCATATCTGCCGCCATCAGATCTGGCTCACAAGTAAACCGACCATCACCGGTAAGTTCCCTCAACCGCTTTGCCCGGCGATGTAAGATGTTGGTTGAGCTAGTCTCAGGTAGGAAAAAGAACAACACAATCCAGCAAAAGCCGGATAGCCACATAATCTCCCATATCGTCCACTTCCATCCCTTTGACATGACTGCAAAGCCTCCCACTAGGGGACCCAAAACAGGACCGCATACTGCACCTATTCCCCAAACTGCCAGCCCATAGACTTGTTTCTTGGGCCGGTACATGTCAGCAATGGACGCCCCTCCTGTGGCAAGAGCTGGCGATCCAAAAAACCCAGTCAAGAATCGGAAGGCCAATAGCATACCAAAGTTGACTGAGAACACCGTGGGTAATTGTAATAACACAAAGAGAACTACGCATCAACACATATTAGCCCGGATCCAGATGCCATGTCGGAGCGGGGATACTTACGCAGTGTGACAATGTACACCCACAACCTCCCAATCTGTGGGATTTCACTCATAGGAGACCATATGATAGGACCAAGACCATACCCCGCAACGTATAATGTCAGTCCCAATAGCGCAGGCACCTGAGCGACGCCAAACTCTTGCATAACTCCCATTAAACCAGGGGTATAAATGGCAGATCCAATGTAGACCGAAAAGGTGAGGAGGCAGATCTCAAACGTGACAAAATACTTCTTTGCTCGGGGCCAGTTCCGTGGATTCTTTTGGAGACCTGTTAGTAGCCATTCTACACGTTCGGGGGAGATTACAACTTACCTGTGGATCATCGGGTCCATCCCAGTCAACAACGTAATGATCGCGTCCCTTTTCTGGATCAACGCGAACACCACTGGGCTCATTCACGCGATCACCAAGTGTGCTTTTGGACGCATCAGAAGCATCACTCCCTTGGCGGCTGCGAACACTGCGTGCCTGTGCTAGCTCCGGTACTTCACTCGCGTTCTCAGGCGGCTGCGTAGATCCGTGGTATGCCGCATACCCCGATTTCTCTTGATTAATGTATCTCTTCCAATACTCTGGATCCCTCTCTTCAGGGTACTGAAAATATTTTCTCTTTGTGATGAGGCGGACGCAGTGCCCAAAAGCGGAATCGCGAATTATATCCGCCAACATCATTATTCGTTTGACAAGCCACAACCTTATTCTTACTACCAAGATATTTTTGGAAGAAAAAGGTGACAAGAAAGGCTAATAACCAGCACACATACAAAGCCGTTGCATTGACGAAAAATATATAAGATGATTGCCGGCATCCTAATGCTTGAAATTTGTACTGTTCAATCACTGACATCATCACAAGCATCATCGACTTCCCAGCACCCAACGCCGAACCCTGACGCGCCGCCACCCGTGCACCCAGATCCTGCGGCTCCAAAAACCCATATTGGCTCCGAAATTTCTGATTGTCCATTCGATGGCAGAGTAACTCTTACCACTGAAAAATAGAGTTCATGACGACTGGCCTTTCCAACCCCGATCGGGCACCCGTGATGCGGCGATCGTAGCCGCGAAGTGTTGCTCTGTCCGTCTTGCTAGCTCGTTCGCGCTCTGGAGCAGGCCGGCCGGAGCGCGACGGATGCGGACTTGGGATGGTTGGGAGCTTGGGTGGGTGTGATGCGTCATTGATGGGTGGGGATTGGATTTGGCGATCATACCGATGGGGTGGAAGCGGTGGCCCTGGCGATGCTTGCATGGACGTTGGGCTAGTGCTTGTAGTAGTCGTTACGATTGTACCCCTATTTCGATGTTACGGTAGTAAGTAATAGTAATAAAAATAACCCCGAACTCGTGATTCTATTATCGCTCTAAACAGCGTGCGTATATTGTCGTTATTAGCATTCTATCAAATCAAAACCGATGCCTCATTTCGCTCCCAAATAACCATCATCATCTAACTTACCTGTCCATCGCACCCCAACTACTCTCCTCACATTGATTCAAAGCAGAAACTACCAACCTCGCATGAATTCTTCACCACTACCCCAACCCATCTCCGTACGCTCTACAAAAAAAACTCCCGACGCCCACCCTATCATCCCCCATCTCATCCCACACCCTACATCACTTTCGGCCTCTCGTACCTCTCATAAACCAGCCTCTGCCATACCCCCAACGTCATCGCCGGCAACACGGGTCGAATAACCGCAATGCCACTAATAAACTTTCCAGTCAACCTATCATCACGGCGCACACATCTTCTCTGAGAGCGATGCTAGACGTGCCTTTAAGCTATGCGCTCCTCACCTTATTCTTAACGATCGGAGTAGTAGTATAGCGTCTCGAATAGCTTGTTGGATTCGGTTTAGGAATATATGCTGATAGAAGGCCCAAAAGGTACTCGGTGGTAGAAATAGTATAAGGTTCACAGAGGAGAAAAAAGAATAAGAACCATGATACTACAACCAAGTTGCAAGTCTGAAGACCGTTCGAACTTGAAGAATACACTCATTTTATGCATCGAGCACTTGTGCAGATGGAGGTTAACAACGCTTCACGACAGTGCGGATTATTCTTTCTCTATGGATTTAACTTTTCATTCTTTCAGTTAAGTTCTATGCCCCTTTTGTATAGTCCGACTTAAGCGATCTCGCGGACTACCGCTTATAACCACCTCGCTCTAACCCGGACCAAGACTAGAGAGGTGCAGCTCAACCCTGTGTGGCACTACACCCTTTCATCCAGCTTAGTAAATCTAGCGGCACTTTGGGCCCAGTCCGCAACTCAGTAAGAGGACATGTTCTAATGCCATCGGCTAGATTAGCCACTGCTGAAGATTAAAATTCAAACAACATCTATCTTCCCCACCCCTAAGTATCATCCTATTCTCAGCGCCGCCACACCCCTCATGCCCTTCCAAAACTCCGTCGGCGACTCCGCCCCCGTCATCGTCTCCATCCACTCGCCCTCCATCCACCCCTGTACAAAGCACGCCCCAAGAACCGTATACGTCTCATCGTCTTTTTCCTGCAGAACGAGAGGAACAGAACATCCGGCTATAACAGCAAGATGGCACTTGTCTCCTATTTCCGACCATTTATCAGCAATGTATGTGGGTAGCAAGCCCATGTACCCTGCCTCTGATATAAATGGTCGTCGTCCGCGCAGAACCTGTCTGACTACGTTCCGGGCTTCATATTTGCGGTATCCACGTGCCCAGGAGGAAATGTGTTTTGAGAGCTTCGTCCTGCATGTGTATGGATTGTCGAGGGGGGACGCAGAGTCGGCGTTAGGTGGCCATGCCTCAGTGTTGTCGCCATGGCACATTGCCCATGCTGCTCGTAGGGGATCGTCGTAGATGTTTGAGCCGAGGTTGCGAAAGTGCTGGGTAAGTTCGATAGTCCAGCATTGGAATTTCCAGTCAGGGTCGGCGGAGTGTAGATGTATTGTTTCACTTAATAACTGTGGAGGCTGTTGTAGGATGGCCCCAACTTGATCTATTATGAGTCCAGTGCAATGTAGCACGTTGTCCTGGAAATTTAAGACGAGATGTTCGAATGTATCGTATGTAACACCACCATCTGCGGCATACAATCCTCCTTGCTGGTCATCCAATATCGAGATGAATTTCATTGGGATGTAGTCCTTGCGCACAAGACAGCTGGTCTGAGTAGGGACACTCCAATCCGGCGCCCAAGATGGCGTTTTTCTGTAAAAGGAAGAGCTACTTTCTGACGCTTCCACTGCTCCTAAGATATCCAGCGAATGGTTCTGGTTCATCCAGGCTCGAGCAAAATCGGCGTATATGCGTTCGTACGGCTCTGTGTAATGAGGCTTTAAGTCTAGGCCGGTCTTATCTTGAGCAAGGTTCCACAGTGCGAAGATCTTATCTCTGGGATCAGTGCTCTCAAAATCCCGAGCCATTACTACTGCTTCCAGAAAAGCGGGCGCATCTTCACTTGTCTGAACGAAGACGAAGCCCAGTCCAATACCGCCATTCGCCAAATGTCGAAAATAGAAGAGCTTGCGTGCGTAAGACAACATATCCATGTCAACCTCTTTTAGAGCTGGATCTGCTTCTTGCATTCGCTTGGAAAGTCTCTTATCGCGGCTCAGCATGTCCTGAAGCTTATGCGCAGCCGATTCAAGGTAGTCCCAGCTATCTTTTCGACCAGGGACGCATAAGACCGTTGGATTCGAAGCATAAGCAATCTCCTGGCATATCGTTAGTAGATCAGCATGGGTTTTATGCTTCAGAAATTACCTGTGACATCCATATCCGCTGGAAGTATTGCCTAGTCAAAAGCTTGTATAGGCCAGCACATAGCTTTGCGAGTTGATCGGGCTTAATGGTATTCTCGTTGTCGTCGCTTTGGCCGCGTAGGACATCTTCCGATGGGAAATGAAACTCGTTGGACTGATTTTTGCGGATGATTGGGTGCTTGAAAAGTTCTTTTGTAAAACATAGTACTGACTCGATCTCTTCGGTGGGATTTCCGATATATGAGAAGACCGTGGTGGCAAAGTTAAATATCTCCCCCATGCGCGGCACCTGCCGAGCGCGCTCAACCAAGTCTTTTTGGTTGATAGATAGAGCATCTATCCACACTGGTACGATGATTCTATAGCCTCTTATGACACGAATAGCTTCGGCGAGGTTCCTGTAGACTGTCATCTTTTGTCCTGCCATTATAATTTGCTCCTGAGTATCATCTACGCCCCAGCAGTCTTCAAACCAAAGTTAGTTATGTAAGTTTGTTTTCTTTCCATTTATATCTAAGAACCTACAAGAGAGAGCAACATAGTGTTCGTCAGTGTCAATCGGACAATGCGCCACATGAATGACTATGGGCGCATGTGCATCCTGGGCAGGCATGATGCACATGATTCTGATCTCATCAGCCACCATATCCAGTGGCATGTATTGGAAGTCCATGGTCGGGTCGTCCGAACTGGCACTAGTACCCAGGCGGATGGGGCACACCCTAGGCATGACTAGCTGGTCCGGAAGACCATACCATTTCTTTTGTTGTGCAAAACGACTTCGAGAAACGACGCGACGAAAGTAGCCGCTCTCCACAAGACGGTTGTTAGTCTCGTGCATATCAAATATTTCATAAGCCCGAGTGTACATAGAGTCGCTAAAATCGCGCGTCCAATATACTTTCTGCTCGTGTTGGTCTGATTCCACTACACAGGCATATCGTACCCAAATATGTGTTGGTCTGTCAATTGTTGTACGAAAGTAGCGTAGAAATCTCTCCAAGGCAAACGAGAGAAACAAGGCCCTCCCGTCTACCTCTATAGGCTGTCTATACTCTCGGTGTCCTCTTGCATTCTTGATTGCAACAAAAGGAGGAAGTTCAGTGAGGAGGTATGTTTCAAGGGTGCAGCAAACATGCTCAGTTACTTCATGTGCTGGGCGCAAGAGCAACAAACGAGCCTCACGCGGATCGAGACGAAGTGGTGTGTACTCCATCTGGGGCACGAGCAACCTGTCCAGACCATCTTTGGTGACGGTGTAAAGATCATTCCTTAGGCGTGCAGGTTTATTAGTCGTTTGGTTAGATGGGGTGTTGTTGTGTGGCGGTGATGCTAATAGAGGGTCAGCAGTCAAAGACTGTTCGTCTTTTACCGACATCATCGAAATCAAAGATGCAGGAATGGAACAAGGCAGGATAACGAAGAGTTCTGTAGACTAGTGCATGTCACTTTGATTGCGAACTTCGCCTTTTATTGATCGTGTTAGCGTAGCGGGGTACACAACGGTTGCCTAAGCACGGCCCAGATAAGCGAAATGGTACCTGGGCTACTGCTGATCAAAGGTAGTGCGATGAACTATCTAGGGGTGTCGCGTACAGAATATCTTTGTGTGAATAGCTTTCGACTCGTAAAATATTGCTCTCGATCGTGATTAATCCCATCATGTGCTATACAATCTCGAACTCGTAATAGACGTATGCGGTGTACTCCTGATCACCCAGGTGTCCGGCTTGCTGCATGTCAATGGACATGGACTGGTCGTCTTTCTTGATGCGACCTTTGCTATCACGGCCGAAAGCGTTACCACCAAGGTATGAGTAGGCTGCATCAAGGTTCGCCTTTGCCTTTTTCGCCGATTTGGCATCGGTCTCGCTAGTGTTAGTATGCAAGCAACGGCGCGACTAATGTAAGTGAACTCACCTGAACAATGCCGCATACAAAATCCAGCGGTAGGCCGTACCTAAGTACGGTTTCCACAAACACTCTGAGTGCCAGGACATGAATCCAGATCATAGCACTCTCACTGTACCCTGTGCGACCTAGTCGCAGCGCCTCACCCCAGAGCTTGCGCTCGTCCTTGGCCAGTTGGTCAGCCTCTTTTGCCTCCTCTTCCTTTCCACCTTCCTTGTACGTGTATTCTCTCGGAGTCCATCGCTTTTCCCTGCACTTGTGGATAAACTCATTGGAGTGCTTTTTGAATGTTGTGACAGCGAACAAGGTAAATTCGTCGTCTTGGGCAATCTTGTTGGCGGAACGGGGGACAACCATGGGGCTCAGCTCTTCGTATGCCTGGTAGAAGTCTTTTACAGCCGTGTTGGGGACGGCAATGAGGTGTGTGTCTAGATATTCGGAGTCGCGAACAATGGACTTGGGGTTGACAACATTGACGAGGGACTTGGTAGACAGGTTACCGGTTCGCTTTCGCTCTGCGGCCGCAAGGGCGCCCTTTGTCTGGTTGTACTGACTGAACTTGGACTTGACATCGTTGTCGATGCCTTGTATCTCCTACGCACGCAGTTAGTCTACTGAGTAGTGCCATGACCATGCGCCGCTGCCTACCTTTTGTAGTGCGTCTATGAGGTCTGCGATGGGCTTGTCTGCGCGGTACTTGACCTTGTTCCACTGGAAGCTGCGCAGGTACTGGTCGACGGGCTCTGCACTATGTGAGCTCTTGGGCACCATCCACTCGGCCGGTCCCCCCACATACTATCATTTATCGTCTTCTGCTGCTGCACCTTGGACTCGTCACCGTCGAGAATCTGGCGCAGACTCTCGCCGACCTTTGCGACCACACCCTCACACGCATTACTAAGCTTTGAGAGTTCATCGGCCTGCTGGACGAGGGCATCAAGGGTTCCAATCTTGAAGTTGGGTATGGCGAACGGGGAAGTGTTGCCAACGTCATTGGTCACAGTGGAGCGCAAGGCCGTCAGGGCGTCATCGTGGTGATTCGAGGGGGAGATGGACGTCGGCAACGACACCAGTAGGTACTTGCTGCCCTTGGACATGGTTGCTGCAGTCGTCTCGGGGCGATCGGGTCGCGATATAGGCGGCTATGAGAACGATGTCTGCATTCGTGGATGCAATCCAGCTTCGGAGCTTGGATCGCCGGGCGGCCCAGCTATCTGCCCACCGGCGTCATTGGCGCTCTGACTATATAACTTCCATCCGCCGCCGATACCCGTCGGACAGCCAGCAACAGCATTTCCTCCTCACCCACATACAATGGCCGCCAGAAAATCAGTCGCTGCGTTGCGTCCAGTGACCGATGTCTTTGTGCCCCAGGTTGGAAGACTTCAGTGCCCGAAAGTCGCCCGGTGTTCCATCAGAACGTCCACATTGCCTGCCCCGCGACCCCGCAACTTCACAGAACCAGCGCGACAGCATGCGCGATTGGCTTCTTCACAGGCAGCAGGCGAGCAGCTGGGAAAGACTGGTCTGTATGAACTGCACAGCAAGTATGGCGCCAAGTTTGTGCCCTTTGGCGGATACTTGATGCCCGTCCAATATAGCGACTTGAGCATCGTCGACTCGCACAATTGGACGCGCGAAAAAGCCAGCTTATTTGATGTTGGCCATATGTAAGACGCCCTACATAGCCAGGGTGGTTGTGGAAAATGGTCATGTAGGCTAACCATATTCAGGGTCCAGCACCACTTTTCTGGTCCCGGTGCCGAGGCCTTTCTTGAGAGCATCACTCCCTCTGCCCTCTCCACCCTGCCCAAACATCAGTCTACCCTCTCAACTCTGCTCAACTCCAATGGTGGCATTGTTGACGATACCGTCATCACGCGCCTCACCGACAGGTTTTATGTTGTGACAAATGCGGGCTGCAGAGAGAAGGACACTGCTTATTTCAAGGCACAATTGGATGCATGGAAGAGCAAACATGCTGGTCAACCAGTCGAATGGCAGATTCTAGAAGGACAAGGTCTCGTTGCCCTCCAGGGACCCCTCTCCTCCGAGATCCTCTCACGTGTGCTTGACGACAAGTCAAAGAAAGACCTTGAATCGCTCTATTTTGGCCAGTGTGCCAATGCGGCCATCAAGGGTACTAATACCGAGGTGCTTGTCAGCCGTGGTGGCTATACTGGCGAAGATGGCTTTGAGATCAGTATTCCTGCCTATGCCACCGAAGCTGTCACTCAATACTTGCTCGACTCGGCCAAAGACGAGCTACGGTTTGCAGGCCTCGGAGCGCGCGACACTCTCAGACTGGAAGCCGGCATGTGTCTTTACGGCCATGACCTAAATGATACTACAACACCTGTCGAGGCCGGCCTTTCCTGGGTCATCGGCAAGGACCGCCGCATCAAGGGTGGCTTCCTCGGTGACTCTGTCATTCTGCAACAACTAAAGAAAAAGTCGGAAGGCGGAGGTGTTTCGCGCCGCCGAGTGGGTCTTGTGGTCGAGGGATCCCCCGCTCGAGAAGGCGCTGAGATTGTTAATGAGGCTGGTGAGAAGATTGGCAACATCACCTCTGGCTGCCCATCACCAACCCTCAAGAAGAACATTGCCATGGGTTACATACAAGACGGCATGCACAAGGCAGGCACTGAAGTCGATGTTGTGGTTCGTGGTAAGAATCGAAAGGCCATCGTCACAAAGATGCCATTCGTACCAAGCAAATACTTTAAGCAAACAGCCAATGTAAAGGCATAGATTGCTGCTGAATATCCGGAATTTTGGCATCTTCAACCTGCCATTACCTCTTTGAGCGCACCGCTGCGCCGAGCTAATCAAGTTCTCACCGCACTGGTGTTTTGCCCAGTCTCCCTCGCGGCTCTTAGTAGCTGCCAGCGATCTACATGACGAACATTTGCGCATGTCATTGCATAAGAATATTATTATGACTAAATCCTTTGGTCCCCATCCGTTGGTCTGTGGCCATTGGCGCAAGTCCATGTGGTCTGCTCCTCGAACATGTCTGTAAAACTAATAAAGACGTACTTATTCCAAGTCAAAATAAGACTTCCGAACACCCGAAACCTCAACATTGTTTGTCTCGGGGTGATCCTCACACGCGAAACGGCAACTATACCGCTGCTATGCGGTAGATACGAAATAGTATCGCGAATCAAATCACTTATCCACGGCCAATTTTACATGTCCATTATCAAAAAATGAACTCTGGCGTTTTGAGATTGACTCTAACAGGGCCTTCTCTGTCGGGTCCGTTCGCATATCACCGACACCAGATCCTAGTTCTTGGCAACAACTTCTTTAACGCCATACATAGTACTTGTCCGTCGGCAAAGGCAATATATATGATTTGTACGCCGGATACTCCAGACTATGTGCCATGCAGAATCCTTATGCACAATTGTCAAGTTTAGTAATGAGTAAAAGAGAATGGCGAGCAAGGACGAGGATGAAGAATGTGGTCACGTGGTCACGTCTGAATATCTCGAGTCGTTCTGCAAAAGGCATTGCAGCATCGTAGATGAAAATTCACTCAGACGGATTGCGTCAAGAACCAAGGGTATAGCCAAACTTTTGACCATGTAAACATCCGCCATAGCCACCTCCATGAAGCAGCCATCCCATCTTCAGATCCTCAAGGATCGCTAATTATCTGGCTCTTTCATGTCACCAGATCGCTTCATGTATTCTCACAAAATACTCAATATCTTACTCCCGTACCTCACCGCCCCCTCCCCCTCCCCCGTCCACCACCCCGCCCCCGTCCCCCCTTCACCCTCGGCCCCGCCCGCTCATAAATCCTAACATCCTCAAACGCACTATCTGCCACACGAACATA